>PVJO010004087.1:80029-114294 GCA_004026905.1 Hystrix cristata
AGTGTAGTTACACTTATTGCAAATAGGGAGGGGTGGGTGAATGGAAGGGAGGGGAGGGGAAGGGGGGAAGAGGGGGGAAAACCAAGATGTATCATGTACAGGTACAAAATAACCATGTTGATTATGATCATTATGTATGCAATGTACCAATACATGTTCTTGGTAAAAAATAATAAAAAAATTAAAAAAAAAAAACAAATATAACCCCAAGCAGCTAGTTTTGTAGTCAGTTACTGGTTTTCTTTGCAAATGGAAGCGCAATTTCACCAAAACCACGGAGCGGGTGGCAGAAATAAGTCTTTGCATAAACACAGAATAGAGCTCCTCTTGAATGGCTGCTACTTATGAAACCAATGATAATCTGTAATAACGCATAAAAAGAGCACCCTGAATTTATTTAACCAATTTCAATGAGATCTAAACGCTTTTCACACACTTTCATTTACTTTTACGGTACTCTGGTGGGGTTGAGTGGGCAGATCTTATTTCTCCCTGTGTAGTTAAGGGGTGGCTGTGATGAAGACGAAGGCGGAGAATATGTGCAGCAGTGTCTGGTGATGTACGATTAGGTTCTTCTGTCTCAACCCCTTTACAGTTCCTTTTTGTAATCTATTTCCCTTCAACACTTTCTGTGCAGTTTTGCCCTGCTTCCGATCTAGCTGGAATAGGAGGGAGCGGGTCCCAGGACTTTGAATCAGTCTGAAAGTCGGACACTTCAATTTGATCTTCCTTTTTCTGCAAACTCAACTTCTACTGACAGTCTCAGCATGCAGTCGTCACCTGAAGCTATCAGACTGGTATCCAATGTGGCTGGAAGAGATTTTATGAAACACTCAGTTTGTGTCCAAGCAGTCAGTTTGTGTCCGTATCTCCAGAAGGATCTCCGTGTGTCCCAAAGGATTCGTGGAGGGACTTGTCATAGTTTTAGTTCAGACAAACCTGGGTTTAAGCCCTGCAGTGAAATTCAGCGTGTGTTTTCACTTCATCATCTGCAAAATGAGGATAATAAACTACTTCCTAGGATTATTTGCTTATTTTTAAGGATAAATGAAAGCGCAAATGGATAAGGTGAATGACTAGTGTGCCGTCATCACAGAACCAGCCTAACCAACCAATTTTACGTCTCTCTGGTACACACAAGCCCTGGATGCAGTATCTTCTTGGACCTGGTCTTTTCTAATTTTATTTTAATGGTACATTTTAGATGTACATAGTGATAGCATTCATGATAGGGGATTTGTACCTGTACATAATATATCTTGTTGCTTCTTTTTTCCCATTCCCCTCCCCTCTCTTCACCCCCCCATTCCTCCTTCCTTATTTATAAAAGCTTTGTTTCCATTTTTTCCTTCCATTTCTTATTTCTCTTGCCCCTCTGTTCCTTTCCCCCTCCCCCTCCCTTGTTCCCTTTCCCATTTGAATATTTTCTTCCCTTTCCCAATATAACACATTTTAGTCTTTATTTACACTTTCAGTTTCTCACACCAGAGAAACAATGCAGTATTTAAACATGTGGACCTGGTCTTTTCTGCAGTATCATTTCTTAGTCAAAGTCCCCAAATATTAACTGTTTATTTCATGTTGAACCTTATAAAGTAACTTTCCTGAGCATAAGCTTTTACTTTAAAAATATAAAACTCTTAATATCAGAAAGTTGTCTTGGGTTGTACAGCTTCTGAAGTTCTACACAATTTCCTTCTTGAATATGTGGGTTAAATTAGATTAACCTGACTGAAAAAGCCATCTTTGGATTTCTCTTCTACTGAGAAGTGATTGTGCCGTAGAACTCCTTGGGAAGGCGTAAAATGTTTGTGATTGGAGAGTGTAAATACATTTCTGTGCTGTGCACTACCAAAAGTGGAGCCCCAAGGAAGGTTAGGTCTGTAGGCAGCTTGGGGCACTGCACACAAAGCTCACCACACTGTTCAGGTGAGGACGCTGGACCATCCAGAGGTCACGCAGGCTTTCAGTTACCCAGCAGAACCAGGGCCCGGACCTAGTGACTCCTGGTATTGTGCCGTTCATTTCTCAGAATAAAGCATTATCTTTAATAGGTATTTCTGCATGTAAGTTTGAAGGCAACATCTACTTATTCATAAGATAACGGCTCCGTCTAAGCAATCTAGTTCTTTAAACAAGTAATTTCTTGACAGATGAAGGGAAGGCATGCTGCTGATGTGGAAAGAACTGCTAAATGGGCTGTTTAGCTAATTGTTGGGTGAAGTCATCCTCAGTTGAATCCAGGGGTCATTTCAGTGGCTATCAGTTTAAAAACACTTCATTAGTGGGCTGGAAGGACAGGAGGTGGTGCTGATGGTGGTGAGGGGTCTAATTCAACAGAGTGAGCTAGTTTTACTTCTTGGGATTTCCTGGATTGAACTCTGTGGTCTCTTGCCACTCTTGTCTTAAACAAATGGAGGCCAGGGCAGCACACCCCATCATACATTTTTTTTTTTCTTGCACAGTGACTTACTTCCTCCATTCACTTTTCCTCCAGTGATCCATTTTCACAAAATCTAAGGAAGACAAACTCAGTGCAGAATAAAAAAGTTCAAAGGTCCTTATCTGGGAATTAGGTAGGTGTTTGAGCAACAGTCAGAATGACAGGTGAAATTAGCAAAATGTGATCTTAACTTATTTTCCTTTCTGTTCACTTTTCGAATCATGCATTTTTCCCAGGAACCACAGTGGAGCCATTTCCCTAGTAGGCTTCAAACACCCAGAAGCCTAAGATGGATTTGACTCCATTTCTGATTTCATCTTGGTCCTTCCTTTTCTTTGTAAACATATTTTATTTTTACATGCGTCTGAGAGTTAGAAAACATTTAAAAGCCTACAGCATCTTCTCCATCCCTATCACAGTTGTCTCCCAAAGGGCTCTGCAGAATCACCTCCACGAATGTAGAGCCAGCAGTGAGTTCTGCTCTATCTGTGTATGCTTCTCTAGGGTCCATTTACTCAGGTAATTTTAAACTACTAGAATGCTTATGCACTGTAATACATGATGGAATATGAACCTTATTCCTGGAACTTTGCTAGCTTGGAACCTGCACTTGCTCATTTGGGCTCCCCAGCTGTCCACCTGCTTGATCCCCCAATTAATAGTGGATCTACCACAGCATAGATTAGCTCAAGATTTAGTCTCTCAAGTTCTTTGCAAGATTCTTCACCAGCCCCAGTAGTGCATTTGGTTGAGAACATTCTCATGCCAACATCCTTGAACTGAAGGTGTCAGGGAATGAAACATAGGATCACTTAGGCGGCAAGGCCCTTCCTCCCTGCAAGAGTGTTCAGCTCCCTTGGCCAGCCCGACAAGTTGTTTCCCCAGCTGGGTAGTTGCCAGTGGGTGGCTTTTCGTCTCCATCTGCCAGTCCACCATGGGCTGACTACACCATGCGCCTCAGCTGGCTTCTGGAAGAGACATAATGAATGTTTCCAGTAGCTCTTTATTGAAGAATTTGTGTAATTCCTCTCAAACCACACAGGGTCAGGGGGTAGGGTTGGTGAAACTGTGGCACTTCTACTTTGTGCAAAGGAACAAAAAAAGCCTCATAATCTTGGCTTTGAGGCTCTGAGTGCAGGCTGTCTGGTTCACCAATTCTCCCTATTTTTCTTCTTCAAATCCTTTAAAGTACTTTCCTATCAATGTTCCCAAAACTACCTCTATCTTTTCCCACTTTCACCAATAGTCCCCAAAACTCAACACCCACAGCAGAAAAATAGAGCCTCCGTACCCCTCCTTGTGTCAACCTGATTCCAGAACAGGAGGTTTGGAGTTTCTCCTGCCTATCGTGGCCTTTTCCTTTAATTTGCTGGGTTTTGTTGTCCACAGACGAGCTCTCACTTACAGTCTACTGGCTTCCCTTGCCCACCATCCTTCCTTACCTTTGTAGGATGCTTTCCTACCTAAAACACTGCATTTAATCTTTGGACAGATTTTTTTTCTTCTTCTTAACACACCTTTAAACTTGTGCTTTGAGAATAATCCTGCCCTTATAAATCAAAGACACACTAGGTTGGATTATTTTCTAAGGTATTCTTATGTTAATCGACATGGATGGCACCAAATCTAAATCTCTTCTTTCTAATCCCCAAGTTTGGCCCGACCCTAGGACTTTGGGTGAAGAGGAGGGAGGTGGCAAAAGTCCCAATTTCAGAGACTATCAGATGAGGCTGCTCTAATAGAATGGGACCTGTGCCTTGGCCACAGAAAATACATTTTTACACATATTCTTTTGTTTCATAAAATAACTCACTGGAGACACTGAGCTTTCGTCTTCAGGTTGGGTCCCCCAGAAACAGACTCTGAAAGAAGGATTTGGGCATTATTGGTTTATTTTGAAGGTGACCTCACGAAATGCTGACAGAGGAATCAGGATGTGAGCTGGGAAATGAAGGGAGCCAATACTTGTGCAGTGCACTACCAGGTCTCAGGCCCCTCTCAACTTTTGGGAGACTATGAAGAACTTATTTCAAAAGTGTCGCAGCCAATGGGTAGGGAAGGTAGGTATTTATTCTTCTCCATTATTAATAATTCCTGCTCTAGGAGGGATTAATTTCTCCAAAATTCCTGGCAGGGCCTACTTCTGTTAAAAACCAGAGACAGCCCTCAGGACAGAGTCTTCAGGATAGGTTGTCCTGGGACAGTCAGAACCAAGGGGAATGGCAGGGCTCTCCCTTCCACTGGTTACCGCCCTCTTCAAAGTCAGCAGTAGAAACACAAGTTTGTAACTTATGGCTCAGTGATCCAGGAATGCAGAGGGCGCCTCTTCACCTTGGTCAAGAGGTGTAGATGGCTGGTGTGGTTTGGAAACAAAAGCCCTTCCCACCCGTGCTGCCCAGAGAAGGTTTCAGCGAAGAGGAAGGAGGGGTGCCAGCATACTGAGTGGTGTGCTAAGAATCGCCGGCCTGTGTACGGACACCTCCAAAGAAAGTGGCTGGTGGCTAGTGTCTCTTCAATGTAAAGAAATCTTTATTAAATGAAAGAATAAATAAAGAAATAGGGATTACAACCAAACACACCTGATGTTAAGAATGAGTTCAGTCTTTACCTCATTAGGGAGTCCCTGAGCAGAGAAGACTAGAAAGGGTAGTTGCCACCGGCAGTGGTAACGAAAGTGTCCCTCACTGGGAATTCTCAGCAGTGGCCAATAATGGCTTTTGTATGTCTGAGACCTGATCTGTAAATTGGCCTGCTGACCTAGCCAGAATGCAAAAAAAAAAAAAAAAAAAAAAAAAAAAAAAACCCCTGCTCCTTTAAAGACCATTCAAAATGAACCAAAATGTCAATTCTTTAAAAAATGGATCTATTAATTCAAATACCTTAGTAACCATATGAACATGTTCTCACATTATATTAGAAATTTTGCCAAAATTTGACCATTTTTATAATTACAATAGATTTATTTTTCAGAAAGAGTATGATTCATAACCACTAATGCAGGGGCTGGGGATTTAGCTCAGTGATTAGAGTGCTTGCCTTGCAAGCATAAGGCCCTGAGTTCAATCCCCAACACCACAAGGAAAAAAAAAAAAAAATAACCACTAATGCATGTCTTTCTGCTCTGAATAGTTTGTTTTGAAGAACAATTTCCAAACCCAATAGCTCTAATTTAAATAAATAAAAATTTTTCTAGGAAATCTCCGAATTAATCACAGGAAAAACCAAGCCATCTTTATTTTAGGATTAGTAGTGTTTAAGTGTTTTTTTTTCTTTAATTTTGGATAATTGGTTATGGATGGTAACGTCCTATTCAAGGTGCATTCTGTTCCACTGGCCACTGTAGGTACTAGAATTTCCCTGGTGTGAATCTGCATGCACATTATGTACGTATGTATTCACATTTACACACTTTTACATTCGTTCATTCATTCACTTGATAAATACTGGTCTGTGGGTAAACATACTTGTCATTAAATATATAAACATATTTGAGGGCCCACAATAAAATAATTGCTCCGCTATAAAGGACATATTCTTCTTCTTAAGAAGAACCGTAATTCAAATCCTGATAGCTGTTCAACACTGAGTGACTTAAACCATCCAAGACTTGGTTTCTAAATCTCCCAGACTACAGTATATATTACTAACCTCATGATTAATGGGGATTAAATTAGATAGCATGTGAGTACATTAATATTTAATCCTATGGATAACTACAAACTGGATATTACTATGCACAATTTTATAGAGAAGGAAATCAAGATTCTTTCACATTAGTTACCCCAGTTTTCACAGAATGGTATCTATGTGGCCAGTACACTGAAACCACATTCTAATTTTTATATCTGATATCTCACTTGCAAGTTTTCAGGGTATATGGAAATACCAAAAAGATTCTTCTTATCTCTGTGTCACTACAATTGTTCTTATCAGGTGAGAGACACTGAATCTCTTTTTTTTATCAATTAAATCCTCATTAAGGTTAGAAAACTTTTATTGATCAGTCAAGGAGTGTGTAGATAAAAGGGTAAGAGCAGTTTAACTGTTAACTGAGAAGCAGGGGTGCCCAGCTATGCCGCCGAAAGCGTTTTCCTACCTTTCCTCTGGGTTGTAGTAAACAGCCAGCATCGAGGCCTAGGAAGGCTGCTTAAATATTTGAAAGCGAACTGATAGTGTGTTTTGACATAGTTGTGCTTTTACATGAGTAGCAATGGTCAGATGGATCAGTTGTCCACTTGATGATCTTGCATGATTGCTGTTGACAGAGTCAGAATATTCCTTCAGGTACACATTTGGCTACACCAGAATCATTTTGTAATACTAGAGCAAACATTTTTCTCTGTGTGTGGAAACACAAGTCTAAAATCACACAGGTAGGCACTGAGAATATGTGATTTTTGTATACAAATATTTATTTTATAGACAACTTTTCGGGAACATTTAGTGCATAAAGCCAGGTAGATCTATATATCGATTAGGCTGGCTGGTTTCCAAGGTAGGAGAACTAGATTCATCTCCCATAAATTCTCTGTTGTCTTTACAGTTTCACAACTTTCACTGGCAGCATCTCCCCAGGCCCCGAGGCCTTGGCCACAAACCGAGGCAGGAGCAGAGAAGGAGGAAGAAGAAGAAGAAAAAGAGGAAGAAGAAGGAGAAAGAGAAGAAAGGACAGAGGAGGGCAAAGAGGAGGAGCAGCACTAGCGAGGGGCAGGGAAAGGGAAGAAGCGTGTGCAGAATATTTTGAAGATAGAACTAAAAGCATAAAAATGCTTATCTTTGATAAGCTTAATATAAGAAACTTAGGAGAAATAATCTTTGTATTTTTATCCCCTCTGGTTTTTGGCATACTTACGAGGAAGAAAAGAGGATAAGACAACAATGAGGTGGGATTTGGAGTGTGGCCACCTGGGCTGTCTTCCCACTTGTGTGGCCTGAGGGAAGTTACCTGCCATCCTGGGTCCTGGACTCACCCCCCCCCCAGCAATTAGTATGCGGTACAGGGTTATTGCAAGGATTAAAAACATTATGTGAAGTACCCAACAAATAATAAGTAATTACAATTTTCAGCTATTTTTAATTTTTAATAAGGGTATTATAGTCTCTGGAAAGGCAGGATATGTAATAGTTAGAAAATAATGTTGGAAGTAGCCAAGGTGCTAAATTCTGGTTTGAGCTATATTCTTGATTTTCACTGTATACTTAGAATATAGCAAATGTATGTTGGAGTTTGGTGTTAGTAAAAGAATCCTAACAAGTTTTTGGAAAGGGGTCTGGAGGTAACAGGGGAAGGAACAGATCACAAAGAGTCTTGTCGACCATTGTGAGGACTTGGACTTGACCTTTAGTACTTCAGGCTTTAAGGAGAGGAACAAAATGGTTCTTAGTTGTTTTTTAATGAGTGTTCTGCTAGCTATGTTGATGTAGCCTACGGGCTGGATGCAGGAAGAGAAAAATAAAGGAGGAAACAAAAATCTTTCTGGCGGATACTAAGCCACGCAGGTGAGAGTTGATTGAGCCTTTGAGTGTGAGGATCGTGATGGAGGTTTGAGACGTAACCACGTTCTTGAGTTGTGTTCAGTGCAGAGAGCAGCGATGAAGATGGATTGGGAGTGAGAGAAAGACAGCCGTCAACAATCACTTCAAAGTGTTTAGCTGGAGTCGCTGCAAAACAACTTTGTCGTCCTTTGGGATGCGGAGAATTGGGGTGGAAGCTTTGGAGCTCAGCTTGGCACAGGTGGGAATTAAGCATTTACTTAATTCTAGGTAGAGATGTCACATCAGGCAGTTCGAGATATGAACCTGGAGTTTGAAAATAAGATCAGGTTGCAGATATACATCTGGAAATCATCTGCATAGAGATACAACCGCCTGGACAAGATCGCTAGGAGATAAGTCTGACAGAGAAGGCGGCACCAAAGGCTGACCTTGGGGAGACAGCGTGCTTGTTAGCTGACATCTCTGGAAGATTAAAGGCTGAACAGCATTCCTCATCGAATCACTTTCATGCCTTATTACCTGGAAGGGTTGAAAGTCCCCCTCTTGGGTGAAAGAGAGAGTTTAGTGCTGGAGTTCAGAACACAACACCCCAAAGGGTGGTACGCTGGTCAACTGACAGGCACTGGAAAGGCCTCAGATTTCACAACGCCTCTATCCCTCTCCTGCCCTCCTGTCACCCATCCCTCTTTCTCACCCAAGGCAAGGCATAAAAATTCCTCTTATGCAAGGGGAGGTGTGCAAACTAGAAGTCCTCTCCCCCAAGGCCAGCCATGAAACCTGGAAAGGTCACTCTCTTCCCCTCCCTTGAAAACTCTCATTTCAGAGGCACTCGGCCCCACTCCCTGGAAGATGGAACGCTGCACAGAAGGGCCAAGAAGAATGTGAACATGCAGGGCTTTCTGGACCTCACTGTTACTACTAGTCGTAGGCCTGTGTTCAGTCACACTTCTATGTGGCAGTCCACGCGGTCTCCAACTGCAGCATAAAAACAGATGATGATTCCTGGGTGGGATCTTCATTTCTGAAGGCTCCCATGTTATGCACAACCTTAATTAAATAAATTTTTCGTATTTTTCTTCTGTTAACCTGTCTTTTTTTTTTTTTTTTTTTTGGTGCTGGGGATCGAACTCGGGTCCTTGTGCTTGCAAGGCAAGCACTTTAACCACTGAGCTAAATCCCCAAGCCCTGTTAACCTGTCTTTTGTTTTAGGACTTTCAGCCATGGCCCTTGTGATGGGTGAGGACAAGAATCACATTTTTTTCTGTCCCCACAATAATCAGCCTGTTAACACCCCTGTACACAACTCACTCTTTTTAAAGAAAAAGAATTGAAATGTAAAGCTGTGTAAGATTTGTGTTTAAACTGTACAGTGTCTTTTGTGTGTGTGTGTGTGTGTGTGTGTGTGTGTGTGTGTGTGTGTGTGTGTAGTTAACACACTACCGACTGTGTCTTTAGATAGCTCTGTTCTGGTGGCGTTTTCAGCAGCCACTAACCTTGGCTGGTAGAGTGCGAGAGTTTTAAACGAGTGTGGAAATTTAAAGGAGGTTTTTCTTGGTGCACAGCACGCATTAGTTATATTTGGGGACAGTAGTTTTTCATCTTTGATTGTCTCTGATGCAGCTTTTACGAGATAATTGTTGCTCTGTCAACTGAATACCACTCTGTAATTGCAAAAAAAAAAAAGTTGCAGCTGTTTTGTTGACATTCTGAATGCTTCTAAGTAAATATAATTTTTTTAATTAAAAATAATCAATGTGGTATATAATCTGATCTCTTTGAATGTTTTTATTGTTTTTATGGACTTCGTATACAAAATATATGAAGAATATCCAAAATTCAGTAATATGAAAACTAACCTTAATTAAAGCCTGTGCAAAAGATTTGAACTGAAATTTTACCAAAGAAGATATAAAAATGGCAAACAGCAAAAAGCATCATTTACTCTTTACAAAAATGCAAATGAAAGTCCACACTGAGATATCACTTCACACCAACTAACATGGTTAAAAACAAATAAAAAACGGAAAGTAGCAGATGCTAGAGCGGACGCAGAACAGTAAGAACTCAGATATACGGCTGGTTAAGAATGCATTGTGAAACGTCCTCTTTGGAAAACACACCATTTCTTATAAATTTAAATACATATATCCAGTAATTCATATTTACCCAAAGAAGGAGGAAAAAACTTTGTGGTCAGATAAAATCTGTACAACATATTTAGAGTGCCTTTATTAATAATTGACAAAAACGGGGAACAACCCAAATGTCCTTCAACTGATGAATGGTTAAGCTGTGGTACATCCTAACAGTGGAAGACTATACAGTGACAAAAAAGGACAAAACACGATCCACACGCCAACATGGATGCATCGAGAATGCACTGTGGTAAAGCAAAAAGCTCACAAGACTACCTGCTACTGTGATTGTAGAAGAATAACCTACAGCACAGATTAGTGGTTGTCAACAACTGAGGCTGTGAAGAGGGTTTGTGACAGGGTCACAGGCGAATATTTGTGGGGAAGGACTCATCCTGTGTTTTGATTGTGGGTAGAGTACATTTGTTAAAATTCGTACAACTGTGCATGAAAAAAGGTAAATTTCACTATATATAACTTACACCTCAATAAAATTGATTTTGAAAAAGTCAGCAGCATTTCTTTAACAAGGAGCTGCTAGAATAAATAATAATAATGAAAAATCAGAAGAATCAAAAGCCTTGTGCCTTCTTAGTGTTGAACTGCTGGGGGACTACTTCAAAGAGTGAAGCGGAAGCCAGTCACCACACTCGAGTCTTCCGCAAAGGCTTTCGCTGGCTGCTCCCAGGGAGAACTTTAAACACAGCCTCAACAGCGGTGCTGCGGAGCGGCTGGAGAGCAGGCTTGCCCCAGGGGAAGATGACCCAGCCTGATGTCCTATAACGTGGCACGAGAAGACGCACCTGGTTGTATTTTTAGATCTCAGACTTGGAGACTCCGTGGCTAGTTAAGGTTGACCTTAAACACCACAGGCAGATTCTCCGGAGTGAAAGATTTTTAACGACATGTCAGCGATGATTAGTTACAAAGGGAAAGAGAACTTGCCCCACTTGATACTAAATGACAGAACAATGAGACAAAAGTGTAAAACATGAGGAAAAATCAGTCCTTAAGACATGAGACTGATGATCCCCAGTCGTGTTAAGGACAAGTCTTTTGATTATATCTTTTGTCCCACGGATAATAAATTCCCACCCTTAAAATGCTTTTTTAGGTTGCTCTCCTCAATTTTGGCCTGGTGACCTCCAAAGTATAATTTGCCGAGTTAAAGGAATCTGACCTGCATTTAGTATTTAGTTCTATCTATCCCCATAGAGTGTATTCTGCATAGGAAGCCGAAGGTCTCAGTATCCTCCTGAAAAATCAGCAACAGTGCAGACAACACGTTGTATAGCTTTTTGTGTGTGTGTGTGCTGGGGATCGAACTCGCGGCCTTGTGCTTGCAGGGCAGGCACTCTAACCACTGAGCTAAACCCCCAGCCCCCTGTCCTACAGCTTTTTAAAGACCTGGGTGACAGGTTAAATCCCGGATTAGTGAAACTGCGCTTTTACACCTCTTGACTTCAACTTCTAGCCAGGCTACTAATTGTGATGCTGGCTTTCTGTGAAACCTGAAACAACATAACATGGAAAGCTTTTCTACAGAGAAGCATGCAGGAACAATCGACGGTATCTGCTATAAGGGCCAGCGTTAGGAAGGGGAAAAAGCAAGACTTCATAAAAAATTCATCCTCTCGCCATCATGGTAATTCAAAGCATCATACGCTAAATTACAGACGAGTGGAGGAAATTGTTAACACAATGGGGAAGCAGCATGTTCTAAGTGGAAATCTGAACAGCAAACAGTTCTACCTTCTATTCTGGGTTGTTTCTTTGTAAGCAAAAATTTGGACAACTTACATAGACTCATTTCTTTACTCTGTAAGGGGAGATCATTATACGCACAACTGCCAGGACTTGCGAGATCGCGCCTGTAGATGCTGAAGTCCGTAGGAAACACTTAGTAAGTGTCAGGCCACATAGTACTAGAAGCGGTGGCACAATTGAAAACAGGCGGCTATTTTTGCGGTGCATCAAGTATTCTCTCAAGGGAGGTTCCAGCTGGAGCCATAAGCGTGGGGCATAACCAGGATTTAAATTTGGTGTGTGTGTGTGTGTGTGTTCGTGTGTGTTCGTGTGTGTAAGATTTTCTCAAGAGAGAGAGTAATTGATAAAAAAGAGGATGGTCTCAAGCCCTGTAACTCCCCAAAGTTCAGCAGAGAAAGCACACTCTGATGAAAAATCCCCCCCTCTGCCTTTTTTTCCGCTTCTTTAAAGTTTGCCTATACAATACTTTAGAATCCCCACACAAACCTCACAGTGATGAAATTAAGGCCTTTATCCAAACCCTGACAAGGACTCCACTCACTTTCATTTCTGTCATTATTAATGGAAAGTGAAAAAATAAGTTAAATAAACTTCTGTGGGCTTATATTGCTTTACTTTAGGTCTCCATTGTCAGGGTAAAGGGTTGAAGCAATTATCTGGATAATTCAGGCAGAACCTATCAGGCCCTTGGGACCCCTTCTCCTTCTGCTCCTTTTGCCTGACTAACCTGGAAATCACTTCAATCCTTTCTCTGCTCGCCTAGCTCTGGTCTGACTGTGTCTTTAACCATTGAACCTTGTTACCGAAATAACTATATCATATTGGAAACAAATGCCAGTGAGGAAAGGCACTCTCATTTCAGTTGTGGGTGTATTTAATTTCCATATGGTCTATGCTGCGAGCTGGTGCAAAAGGCGATCTAACGTGAAGAGGAAAAATGAAGGCAGACAGTCAGGAGCTGAGTCCTTGTCAGTCTGAAAGGAAATGAAGCTCACTAAGGGGGAAGGGGCTGAATTTCTTCAACAAGCTCCCACGTTATCATTTACTGTTATTTATGATTCCACGGGAGAATAGCAAGAATACTAAAAGAAGGAAAGCATTTTGACTCATGTCACAAAACACCATATGAATTCATTTACAGTCTCCTCATTAGAGAGAATTTTTCTAATCAAGAGGTGGCACTTTGCCCTCATAAAATGGGGGCGTTAAGGGGATGAGATGCTTTGGACGGAAAATCCTGGAGATTTTTACGTGCTTAAATCTCCAGGCTGGGAAAAATAACGGCAAGTAATGAAACATCTTGCCAGCAAAGGACACCCTCCCTTTTGTGTAACTAAATATAATTTCACAAAACTTGTGCTTGTGCCCAAATAAAGAGAAGCCACTGGCTCTAACTCACCATTGACCAAGCCTGTCAGGTCTTTCTTTAATGAACTAGAGATCATAAGACGGAAGAACAAACGAAGCTGTGTGATAAGGTACCCAGCGCTGTAATTGGATCGCGCTGAGGTGGCGGTGGTCCTTAACAGCAGCTGTGGGTACAAATGAAAGAGCTGTCACTTGCAAATAATTCACCAGGTTTCACTTTTCACTTTTGTCTGTACAGCTGTGTGTCAGAAGAAAAGTCTAAAAACATAGGTTTTCCCTTCTCCATCTGTCTTCCAAAATATTCATTTCTATCCACACTTCTGCGAATGTAACAACTTGGCAAATCTAGAGACACCTGAAATCTTTTTCTCACATGAGTCTAATACACTTTCTCAGATCTTACAACCTGATCTTGCCATCTAGTAAGTTCTTTATGTTGCCAGCAAAACGCTGCAATTTGCATTGGATCTTTTGTGATTTGCTAGTGCTCTTAAAAAAATAATAGGTAAATATTGACACTATGTGCCGTGAAATAAGCCCTTGAGAATGAACTGAGGTTTTGTTACTACTGAAGAGCACTTAGTTCCTCTCTAATCTGCAGCCATTTTGCAATGATTCCACAGAATTGTTTCAGGAATCTATTGATGTGTAACAATCTATTCAAACACATAAAGCCTTTAAAAAAAATAATAGTTTATTTCTCGTCATTCTACAACCTGGTTTGGGCTCCGCGATGTGGTTCTTCTGCTCCTGTGTTGTCGGTTGGGGCCGGAATGTATAAGATAAATTCTTTACTTCCATGACTGGTGCCTCAGCTGAGTGCCTGGGACATCCAGGGGCTAATAAGGTGTCTCTCTCCCACATGACCTTTCCTGCTGTGAAGTGGGGCTTCCTCACAACCTCCTGGTCTCAGAGAGGTCTGACTTCTTCCATGGTGGCTGCCTTCCAGGAGGAAAGAGGCAAGAGCTCTCCTGCACTTTTACATCCATGCTCGCCCCAGCATACAACTTCAGATGTATCTTATTGGTGAAAGCAAGTGATAAAGCCAGGCCGGTTCAAGGGAGGAAAATGGCTCCACCTCTTAGGAGATGAAAGAGTAGAGTGTGTGTGCAAGGAAGAAGAGAAGTGAGAGTGGCCTTCTTCAGAGGCTTGTGCAGTTCTAGTTGGGACTGAGAAACTCTGGGCATTGGATTCATTGCTCATAAATGGTGTGTTCCTTGTTTTACACATATTATTTCAGAGCTAAATAGTGATTCTCAAACAAATTTATGGATATCCATAAATATTTTATACTATAATCCAGTACACAAAACAGAAATTACCATATATATGTATATTTCTATAACATACATGCTCATCTAGGGGTACATATATGTATATACACAAACACATAACAAAAGTTTCATGAAACAATGTTGATTCTTAATACGTGCATTGAACTCTGAGGGTTTTTTATTTTGTTTCATTTTAAAGAAAATTGGCCTTGACCCATGAAATTGATTTCATGACCTACCAGTGGGGTAGCATTGTGATTTCAAATTACAAGTCTAATCCTACCTCGTCTTAGCAGAGGGAGATTCATGAGGCCGGACACTTGTTAGAGGCATAGCTGGAAGGTAGGGCTTACACCTCACAGGTCAGTGCTGTACGAACCCATCACATCCAGAGGAAGCAGAGCCCTAGAGTGAGTTATTAATTTTGTTCACTTTATCCTTTGTCATTCTGGTCTCCACAAAAGTGTAAATGAGGGATGGCTGAGTATTTAAAGTGTACCTTTTTTCTCGTTTCCCTATAATTTAACCATGCTTAACAGAATTTTTCAAGTATAAGCATTTAGTCACAACACCTTCAAGCAAGTACATAAAACATAATCTATTCTCCGCTCTCAAGACAGGGATTTTGTTTTGTTTTTGTTTGCTTGTGGGTGTTTTTTAAAGCAGTTTTCCTACTTCACAATCTTAAAGAGTATCAAAGAAACAAAGTATATAAAATCATCTTATTTATTTATTAATGCAAAGAGGAAAAATTTCCTGACTTCAATGCTGGGATACCAAAAAACTTACCAAAGGGATGTGGTAGGAAAGTCTGGGGGAGAATTTGAGGAACACAGCTGTCTTCCAAGAAGAGTTTTAGTGTATTTCTGCCTAGAATTATACTAACTAGATGCCATATGAACCCAAATCATTACTCACTTTGGTTTAGCAGTGTTATGAGGCTGCATTAACTAATGACCCAATTAGCTCTCAACAATAAAACTGCTTATTAAGTAAACTAAACTCTCTAAACATGAGGCGGCAATGAATAATTCTGAGTTGTATAGATGGTATTTATTGTAGTTTGATGTTCTGCTACAGCACTGTCCAATAGAGTTATGAGCCACATTTATGGCACTTATAAATTTTCTAGAAGCCACATTTTAAAAGCATAAGTAGACACAACTAATTTCTAACCTTGTATGTTTTAATACATTTAGAATTATAAAAATCCAAAAATAGTATAACATTCTTGTATATCTCTTATCTATGTGCTTTTAACGTTAGCACCTTGCATCTCATGCAGTGGGTTGTTACCATGTTGGTCAGATCAATTCCATAGCAACAACTTACACAAGAACTATCATCAACGATCTACTTATTCTGTGTGTGAATTCTATACAGGGTGCTTGAATTCATGAAGCTCTCGAAGTAGAAGAAAAAGAGCTCACTGTTAAGTTCATTGGCTTAGGGTTCGGGTAGACTGCATCTCCAGCTTTAAAATTCATTATTGTCTATGTGACCTTGACATAAACTTTCTGGGTCTCCTTTTGTTCATCTGAAAAAGAATAAATAAATAAAAAAATGAAGAAAATAGCACCAATGAATGAGGTTATCGGCTAGATCGAATGAGATAACACATGTTAAATGCTAGCATAACACCTTGCCCAGAGTTGGTACACAATGAATGTTAGCTTTTAGTGGTCATCTGTGTCACTATCTAAAGATCAAACATATGTGGACTTTCTTTGGTGCCGAGTGATATTAAAAGTCAGGTTAGGGCTCTAGTTAATATTTTAGAAAAGCTCAACAAATGTTTATTGAGTACCTACTATTTGCCAGGGACTGGGCTGAACACTAGGATTATAAAGATGAATACAAACCCTTATGAAATCTGTTATTTAGTAAAAGACAGACGGAATTTAAATAACCAGCCTACTTCTGGTGTGTGTACATGTTTTTGTGTTGGAGGGGTGGGAATTGTTGTGGCTATTTTTTAAAATATAAAGTCATTATGTCTTTGTTGTGAAAGCACAGTTAAAATATTGGTGAATATTATCATTAATCCTATTATCTTCATGATTAACTCGCTTTCTCTGTCTTTTTTTGTATTTATTTTGGTTTTCTCATGCTTAATTTTATGTATTTGTTATCATAATGCTGGTATAATCACTGAACTCTTTCTATATTGCTAGATATTTGCTACAGTATCTGAAGGACTATTTATAAAGGGGATAGCTACCTACAGTGTTTTTAAATAAATGGATTAAGCTGCATTTATTAGTAGGAGTAAAATTTATTTACTTCTTATTAGAGAAGGAGATAGAGAGTTTGTGGAGGCATTGGATGTTCTAAAGAGGATTGTTAATGGTAATAATAGCAAAGTTAACATTTCTTGGGCACAGGCATGTCCAAATCTAGCCATATAGCCCAGAGATCTGTCTTAACAAATACTCCAAACTATCTCCAGGAATGTTTGATTTGTTTTAATCTCTGAGTGTAGTGTAAGTCAATTTTTAAAAGCCTAACTATATACAGAGAATGAGAAAACCAAAATAATGACCTACTGAACATTTAATTGTCTTTGGAGTGTTGTGCTGTCGACAATTGCCTCACCTTCAAGCACTCTAACCACTGAGGTAAATTTCTAGTCCAAAAGAGACCTCTACTTTTTTAGTGGGGGGAAGGTGCTGGAGATCGAACTCAGGGGCTTGCACTTGCTAGGTAAGTGCTTCTCCACTAAGCTAAATTCTCAACTGCTTCCTTTCTTCCTTCTTCCCTTTCTTTCTCCAGTCCCCTTTTTCTTATACTTGTATATTTTCTGTGTTTACTTTGTATTATGTGATTAATCATTGTGACCAAATTATCAATTTTTATGTTAGAGATGTGATTTGAGGGATGAACACCTTGAACTTTCAAAATGAAAACTCAAAGTTCACTGATATGTTTAAAAGTAGGCTATTCTTAATACAGTGGTCATAAGACAAATAGTCCTAGGCCTGAATTCTGGCTCTTATATTTATTAGATATATTCCTTTGGGGCAACTTAACCTCTTCGAGTATCAGTTTCATTATTTGTAAAATGCTAAAGAGAAAAATGCCATCCTTCCAAGGTTGTTTTGAGGATTAAGAAAGACATCGTAGGGTTGGGAATTTAGCTCAAGTGGTAGAGCACTTGCCTAGCAAGTGCAAGGCCCTGAGCTCAATCGTCAGCACCCCCCACCAAAAGAAAGACATTGTATGTAAAGCTGGTACAACAGGTGCTTTATGCACATTGACCATACGATAGTTCCATAAACATTTGTGTGAAAGTCCCTCTAAAATGCCAGTGTACTGAAGACAGGGGGCTGGGTGTGTGATGAGGACAAGGTTGGCAAGAATATAGAGATCCATTCAACTCTTAACTAGCCAGACATGATCTTTTTACGGAGACATTCATTTTGAAATCTAGGCTTTATTCAGGAACATAAAACTAGTTTTTGCTTACCTCATTCTTTCACTTCCTATTTATCTTTTCAAGAATCAAACTGAAGGGATATAAAACAACGTGTTTATTTGTTGTTTCTTTGCTCTTTGGTGCTGAGGGCTGAACCCAGCACATACAATATTAAGCATGTGCTCTACATAGAGCTACACCCCAGTCCTCAATGTTTTTTTCTTAAACTACTTTAAAAAATGGCCCTCCTTTCTCTGTCACCTAGGCTGGAGGCTTAGCGCTTTGATGTGGAAGAAGGGCACAGAGAACAGAAAATGAAAAGCTAGATGCTGGTCTCTTCTGTGCCCTGAAGGAGGCAGGCAGAGACAGAGAGAAGAAATCTTTCTGCCCCTTGGTTGAGTCCATATCTCATTGGTACAAGGAAGTTCTAGAAACATTCAAATAATTTTGAGATCCCAAACGAGTGCCAATGGTATGGTGTGGGGAGGGGCTGCAGGCTGGTACAGCAGTCCATACCTTTATGTTGCCCGACTGGATGTAGGAGTGATGGCAGTATGGCTCTTTGGAATGAGCTCTAGCAGGAGCCCTGGCTACCCGTGGGCTTCGTGAGACGTGAGGGAATTGGTCTGGTGAGGTGACACAGAGGCCAGAGGACTCAAAGATGGCCACAAAGGGAATGTATTCGAATGATTGGGACCATGAATCCCAGCAGTGAATTCCAGAATCTCACTCTTACAACAGTGTGAGGTAGAAGCATTATACATCTACAGCTCTAGTTCATGAAGCAAAAAAGACCATTTTGTAGCAGAGGGCATTGGGTAAATTTATAGACTCTGACTCTTCATGGTTAGCACTAGGTTCCATTAGCTACATTTTTCTAAGAACATATTTTATAAGTAGCAGGGGAAAGATGAGATAGTTTAAAGTGCTGAAAAACAGATCGCTAAAATGGAAAATACTGAGCTATCTAAAGGGAATAATTAAACTATTGGGTCTAAATTTACCAGATTGGATTAAAATTTACATCCTCATCTATTAACTGGTGCTGTGGTTGTATGTGTTTGCATTTCTTAAGAAGAAGTGGGTTTGCGTTTAATGAGATCTGTAGGGTTGTAGAAGGAGCACTTTTTTAAGAAGGTCAAGTTCCATTTTGGACACATTAAATTTAAGATGTCTGTTTGACATCTAAATGGAAAGATGAGTATGCTTTTAGGTATGTGAGACTGAAATTCAGAAAGGGGAGTTGTGACAGAGATATGAATGGGGTTTTCAGCAAATACATGATGCTTTTGTTCCAAGGACACCTTCAAATATTTAAGATTTGAAAAACATAGACCTTCTTCCAGACCTGTCCACTGTGCGGATAGGTGGGGATGGGTAATATAAGTTGAACTACTTCTCTCTCTTTCTTAATCATGACTCTCAGTAAAATGGAAAAGCAGAGGTGGGCCGAGATGACTTAGAAGGTGTGAAATTCTTAGACACATAAATGACTGCCATAAGGAAGGGAGCAAGGCAAGCTTTCCCATACTCCCACATGTCTCGAGGAGAGAACAGGTAAGCAGTATACACACACCATTCAGGTGTCAACATATTGAAAAAGGAAGTTCAATTCTTTTTTTAGTCTCATGGTTTAATTCAAAGATATGAAAAGGCATTAAAGGTTTTTGCCTCTGATCGGACACTAGCCAAAGCTGCTTACCTCCTATTTATACCTCTTTGCTTTCTAAATTAACATCTTATAGAACTGAGTCTGAATATTCAGCTCTCAAGCTCTAATAGAAGTCAATGAAGGCACAGAATGGAACCTGCATTCTCTCCTTCTGCTTTGACTCTCTGTATTTACCTCCACTCCACACACCCATCTTCCCGCAGTGTGTGCAGACGTGACGCTGGAACCAAATGCTCTAGTTCATGTCACCAGGGATGGATGCCATCTTTCCAAGCCGAAGCATTTGAGCCACTCTTCTCTGCATCACTGACATAATACAAAACTCCCACTCAGGGGGTCGACACATCTCTACTGTCATATCTGACTTGTTTTGAGTCGCTTGTTCTGCGGAGTTTACCTGGTTCTTGAAACAAATGTTTTCTCTTCTAAGAAGCCCAGGGAACTTACAGCACAAGCGTTAATACTAGTAATAATGGTAGTAATGATATAAATTATGATATCAGTAGCTGAGATTTACAAAATAATTTCCTATGCACTAGGTTACTGAGTTCATTTCTTCTCGCGCTCAGATACAGGTAAAGCAGGATGTCATGTGCACAGTGATTAGGACCTAAGGCCTGAGGTCAAAATGTCTGAGTTGGAATTTTGGCAGCACAACTTATCATTGTGTGACTTGAGTTCCTTTGCTTCAATTTTTCAACCTCCAAGATGGGACAATAATAGTGAGAATATACACTGCATAGAGTTATTTGTGGACTAAATTTGATTATATATATATATATATATATATGAAAAAATTCTAGCATGTATTAGGCTATTCATAAATATAAGCTTTATAAATATGAGCATTACATTTGCCTCCTGCAAAAGCAAGAAAAACAGATCCAGCGTCAGTGATCCTAAACTGCCTTCTGATAGGTGGGATACCTGGATTTAAAGTCGGGTTTGTTCAAGGCTATACTTGGTTGTGTAATCCAGAGGCTTATTATCCTTACTATTCTTGTTCCTATTCTCTCAAATTAAAAAGTGGAGGCAAAGGGAACCCTGACCAAACAATATGTTATATTACCAACATTCCAACCCAGACAGGTTGACTCTAATCTTTCTGATACTTGTATATAACTGTGAACAGTTTATTTTGTGAGAGTGGAAAACATATCACATATTGTAGCACATGAATACATGTTTTATTGCCCTTAAGAGAAGACCATTGTTTGCATTTTAATTGTACTAATTCAGATGGCCCTGATCCAAACTAAAAAATGAGGGTGAGGAAGGATGGGGAGAGGTTGATCAGTTATATAGAGGCTGTTCGATAGAAGTCAGAAGTTCTGGTCTCCTGTTTCACAGTAGGGCAAATGCAGATAATGACAATGAAAAAGATAATGTACGGTACACTTCAAAAAGCTCAAAGAAGGGGCTGGGGTTTTAGCTCTTGGTTAGAGTGCTTGCCTCATAAGCACAAGACCCTGAGTTCGATCCCCAGCACACATACAAAAAAAAAAAGCTAAAAGAAGAGACTTTCAATGTTTTTACCATAAAAATAATAAATGTTTGAGGCGCTACATATTTTTACCTTGATTTTAATGTTACACGGCGAGTCTGTGTATCAAAACATTATGTGGTGCTCCATAAATATTTTTTTATGTACCAGTTAAAAACAATAAATTTAACTTGAATTAAAAAAATAAATAAAAATAAATGTATTAGTCGCCTTTCTGCTGCTGGGACAAAATACTTGACAAACACAACTTAAAGGAGAAAAGGTTTATTTTTGGCTCACAGTTTCAGGTTTCCATCCGTGGCTGACTGGTTCCAAGGCAGAAATGGCATGGAAGGGAAAATCTGCTCACTTCATGACAGCCAAGAAGCAGAGAGAGAGAGAGAGAGAGAGAGAGAGAGAGAGAGAGAGAGAGAGAGAGAGAGAGAGAGAGACAGCATGAAAAGTGAAGGGACCAGGGACAAGACAGCTGGTTATGCCCCCGTGAGTGACCTACTTCACTGGGCTCCATTTCCTAAGAGCCCAATCGGTCATGATTAATTCATTTATGAGATCAGTTCCTTTGAACCTCTGAACACATGAGAGTTTGGGGGAACATTTTAGATGTAAACCATATCAATAAAAAAATGAAAGTAAAAACAAGAAAAAAAAAAAAAAACTACAGTTATGTGAGAAATTCAGTAGACCTGACCATATATATCCAATCCTGGACTGCAGAGTTCTGATTTTGCAGTGAAGCCTATAAAAGTGCTTCGTAAACTTTAATTTCTTGTAATTATTAGCCTGGGGTGCCTACTGTGTGGGTACCAATATGTAGGAATATTTGTGCCATCTGGGTAGAGGTAAAAAAGCCCCTGAAAGTCGATGTTCTACCTCTCAACTCCTTTCTGCCCTCTATTTTTCCCATTTCTAACGCTGACAACCGCCCACACGGTATTCACCGGGTCTCAGTGCAGCCCACAGAAATGTCAGCTGGCTGCTTGCCAGTGTCAGGAGGATGAGATTGTTGAGCGCTTCCTCATAGCAAAACCTTGTCAACCACGAGCATTGTTTCCAAGTCTGAAATACTCTTCTTTTCCTGTCCCTTTGATTTCCCTTCCCACCTGGGAATGAGACTCAGAGCGGGTTACTAATTATATTGTGGTAGCTGTGATTCCTCGCAACACGAGGTCTCATATTTATGCGGCCTCACTCGCATAGCTGCACCAGCTAACGCGTGGAGATGGGCGAGGCTGTCAGCATCTGCCAGCAACAGCGCAGGCGGGCTGCTGGGCCTCCGTGTAGCTCCACGCTTGCATTTTAAAAGATGATTTGTTTTCTCCAAACCTGTCCAATGCACTGCACCCAGAGAGAAACACAGGGAGAATGCAAACTGTGCTTCCTGCCTGTTTTTGGCAGTCATAACAATCTTTGCCTGAAATTAATAGATGCGCCAATTTTCCTTGTTTAAAAATCAGTGACCAAAAAAAAAAAAAAATCAGTGACCACTAAAGTTCAGACACACACATTTAAAAAGCCAAGACTTTTCTTCTCTCGTGGAAACAACTTCTCAATTTCTTCACAAATTCACTCCGAGGAATATCCTTTATCTGGGATGAGGTCTCGTGCACATTGGATTGCTGATTAGAGCAATAAGTGGAGGAAACTTGCTGGACTCACAGCAGTTCCCAGACTGTATAAAAACACATTGCCTTTTACTCAACAGGCATAATGTTTTAAAAATTAATCTTCACTCACTTAAGACCTATACTAGCCTCCAAAATCTCCCAGTTCTACTCAAAGAGATTCTGATTGTGTGTATCGTGCACATAATGAAAGTATGCAATGAACCTTCAACACACGTATTGTGTACATAACATTTTAATAATTTTATATGTTACTTCCTTCTAACCAAGGATGAGATCAGCTCACTGACCTAAGATTTCTTTAGGGAATGATGGAGTTCAGATTTGTAGTCTGATCATTTATGGTTTCTTTAGATTAGGTCCTATGATAGTTCAGAATACTGTACTATCTCTTGAGGAGAAAAATCTCCAACTAAGGCTCCCAGGGGTTGCTGGTTGGACTCCAAGTGACTCTGGAATCAGGTGTAAAAGTAGAAAAGAAGGAGTGATTGATGTCTATCGTCTACTGTAGAAATGAGATTTTCTTATATCTGCAATTTCTGACACACAGCTGTCCAGTACCTATTTACAATGCAGCTATGATGGAATATTTACATTCTTCTCACTCTGGGAATATTGTGTATTTCCTTGCTAGAACAAAAGATGTACTAGTGTTTGCTAAGCACTGTGTCGAGGCCTGTTTTATTCTAAGAGCTTTACATGTGCCTATCCCCCCAGTCATCACAACAATCATATAAAATAGCGCTGCTACCGCCCTGATTTTTAGATGAGGACGTTAAAATACAGAAAGATTAAGTGATTTCTCTAGGGCCACACAGTAAGTGGTGGAAGGAAACAGACCCAGGTCCTCTCATTCCAAGCATAGTACTTATAACCACTGTGATCGCAGACTTTAAGACAGTGGCAGTAAGGAAAATTTTAATATTAGGAAAATTCAGAAGAGAAGCAAAGAAGCTTTGATTAAAATGCATAAACTTCTTGGCTTTTCAGGTTTCTTTGTGTAATGACTTCTAGGATTTCTTATTTAGAAGAAAAATCATACATTTATTATAGTTTCATAATTCCCCTTTGCAACAAAAATATTCTGAATGTATCACCAACTGGAGGCACATGTGGAAACTGCAGACTGTAAGGGGATCAAGCATGTAAGTTACCTCAACATTGAAACATTTTTGGTGGTGATAGAACAGGCATTTTCAGATCTTATACCACCCACACGTCTACACTCCATCCCCCAAACAGGGTTCTACCCCACAGGAATGCAGTTAAAGTGATGTCTATAGAATTGCTTTATCTTCTTGTCAGAGAGAGTATGGGTATTACTTTTGAAAATATTTTTATATAGCAATAAAACCTCTTCTTTAAATGCATTCCAGGGTACATTTGATCAAGAACTGGATGTTTCAAGGGTGGCTGTTGCGCAGAATATTTTGATTTGCTTCTGTAAGGCCTAGTTCTGCTTCCAATGGTGGAACAAGCCCTGGGTTCCTCTGAGTTGTGGACTGTTGTGAGCATTTGAGTCACTAAGTCACTGAGATTCTCAAGGGACCTAATGGAACAAAGGCCACTTGAAATTCCATGTTTGGGACCTTACCTTGATCTGCAGCCAAAACACAGGAGGCAGATGAACCACTGGTTCATTTATTTCAGTCTATTCGATTGTTCTATATCATACAATCCATTTCATTCTGGAGTGACATCAACAGCATTCTTTTCTTGGTTCTAATAATGACCGAAGTCCAGTGATACCTTGTGATTAGTTTCCTTATTGCTCTACACAACAATCCTTTGCCTCAATATGCATGACTTGGTTGATTCTCCTGCCTGCTTGGCTACAATTAGAATCCTAGAACAGCTCTGCAAATGGAAGGTGTCCAAGTTAAGACTCTACACGTAAGGGTAATTCAATGACTCATGGTTGCACTGCTAATTTGATTTTGCTACCGATCAGAGATAGGAGGAGAAATGTAATTGAAATGCATTGCAACTGATTTGTAAATGTTGGTACACATTCTCCATCATTGTTTTGCTATTATGCCATTAACATAAATTATAACATAGAGATAATTTTAAACTGTTAACTGACAGGTATGTCTCATCCCTGGTGATAATTATACATAAAAGAAGGAGGTCAGGCTAAATGTTGCACAGTAATGTTGTATGGACTATTGATGGACAGCAGTGATTAAATGATGTTAACATTAAAGAATCACTTTTTTCCTAACATTTCTATTATTTTTATATTATACATAAATTTAAAATATCATATTCGAATAAGCAATAGCTTTTTCTTAAGGACACAATTTTGAAACTCACTTTTCTGGTGTCTGCTTCTCATTAATTTAGTGTCAATTTTTATAAGTTCATGTCTATTTTTTGCTTCATATACCATTATAGGACATTTTCTTTAAAAAGTTAGAAAGTACTAATTCACTTCTAGTGAATTTTTGGTTGATTAGATTAACTCCTAATTCATTTGCATATTGACAGATTCTCTCCCATGTTCTTAAGCAAATTAGGACAAAAAAATCCTAATGCACTTATGCTTCGGAAAGTGAATGTTCACTCTGTTTAGGGGAAGTGAATATGTGAGTAGGTTCCGTGCCGAGACTAGTCTGGAGAAATGCTTTCTGATTTTCTGTACAGTCTAGCAGAGTACATACTTTATATGACCACTGAGACCTAACCAATGGGGGAAAAGTAACAAACCTGAGATTGATTATACTCTGACGATAGGAGGTAAGGCCAAGTGAGGGACACTGGATTTCTGCAGATTTAAGCTTTGAAAATCCTCCGTGCTTAAAGCCTCTCAGCCAAAGGTTATGATGTCAATGGAGAGCACAGTGAAAATACAGGACAAGTGTCACGCCTAGAAATGTTAGATGAGACCTTGCTACAGATGTCAAGGACAAAATGTAAAATGACGAATGGGCCCTTAACAGAATAATGCGCTCTCGTTTTGTCTCATCCCAAAGGGTTTCATCAATTCCAGCTGGATCTATGAAAGTTCTGTTATAGATATTTATGAGAAGGAGATGGCATAGTTTATGTGACATTCTAGAGCAGTAGAATGGGACATTCTGGAACTCTGAAATTAAAGGTCTAGACTGATTCTTGGTGTTCAGGTCAGAAAAATGATTCACATAAAATCATGGAGAGTATGCTGTAAAAATTCTTCATGATTCTCAAATGTGAAGTACTAAACACTGAGCCTGGATCAGCTGGAGTTGTTTCTAAGCAATACTTTCTATAAAAATCATGAAAGACGAAATGTGTATGTCATTAAAGTTATCTTGAACGTCTCAGGAAAGTGATATATTGAAAACTCATTTTTTCAGTTAATCCAGCGTTGCTTGCTTAATTCCCCAGCTCCGGTAGGTCAGTATGTCTGCACCAGGGGGAGCAGGTAACTTTCATTTAAGACCATAATGTATAAGAAATGCAAATACACTTCAAGCACTAGAATCTGAGTCAACAGAGCACAGATACTCACAAGATGAGGGCATGAGCGCACTGGAGCTGGCTGAAGAAGTACCATTTTCCTACATTCTGTTTCCAGTTCTCTCTGGGACACACACACATTGAATAGAATTGCTCAAATTGCAGACTGTATCACATTATTAAAATTCTTATCTTTCTCTCCCTCTCTTTCTTTGCTTATTGTTTTCCTGTTCCCTCTCCTTTCCCACAAACTCTCGACAGTTATCATTGTCTCTTTGAGATGGAGTACAACCATTAAGACTTTAAAAAAAACTCTTATATGGTTTATTCTCATGTCTAAACTTTCTAGTTTTTAGTTTTAAAAAAAATGTGTGTTATTTTCTGCTAGCGAAGATTCTTATCTCTATCAGCCAAGCTTTTTGAGTAGTTGATGAAATCTCAGGAAGTTTCTCCCAGAAAAATGCACTATATATACAGTAAAACTCAATTTTTAAAAATCAAGATCCATTCACGATCTTGGTCATGATCAGGTCCATCTTGGTCCTGTAATTCTTACCAAAGCTTGTCTCGACAACTACAGATCACTCCTTTCACCAGAAGGCGATCCACATTCTTATCATTTCATATTCCATCCTACACTTTGGAGGGAGACTCTAATAATGATAAAGACAACAATGCTGGTAATGAATAACTAACCTTCATGAAGCATTTAAATCTGTCCAGGCACTAGTCTAGGTAAACTCGTTCACTCTTTGCCACAGCCTGGTATGATGCGTTGTTTTGCTTATTTTTACAGTTGAAGAAGCTGAGGAACATAGAAGTTAAGCACATCGCCCAAGATCACACAACTTGTACATGCCTGAGTGCTGATTCGAGCCCATCAGAACTCTGCTTTGAGTCCAGAATACTAACCATTATGCAATATTACTTTGCTAAATAAAAGAAATGGGTGTCTTCCCTACTTGGCTTGGTAAAAAAGAGATGAGAGGATGGTGGTGACCATTCCATAAAACCAAATTATGACTCCCACAAGGGTTCTTTCTAATCAGAAGAGCTTCCCTCCACAGAAGAGGGGATATGCCCCCTCCTAGTGTTTGACATTGTTAACCTACGACTACATCGATGCGGTTGGTCTTACAATCAGTGTCCCACTAGGCACTTGAGTTGATTTCCAGCAGTTTTAAAGCTTGATTCTGGATTACTAAAAGCATTATACCTACTTTCCAGAATAGTTTGGTTTCAACTACTGTGATGTATTTAAAAATACAAATACAACTTCAATTTTAAAAATGGTACCATTTAAAATAAAACTTTTGGTCACATGTATAAGAATTTTAACTGAGGAAGAAATTTATTGGATCATAGTCTCCAAAGAACTACTGCACGGTAAAGTCAGGGCAGGGACAAGGAGGCCTTGGGGCCTCACGAACAACTCAGGGAAGTAAATGTTGATGGGTCTATCTGGTTCTCATCTGTTTTTCTTTGTACTTGTTTTCCTTTACTGTTAACCTACTTCCTCTAAATGGCAGGTGTATTAGTTACTCTCCTAGAGTCAATAGTTTGCAAGAGAGCAGATTTAATACAGGACATTTACAAATTACAACATTCACACACACAAGCCAAATGCAGGAAGAGTATGGAACATCTATTAATGCACTGGAGACCCGAAAAATCTAGTCAAGGGCTGGGATCCCACAACAACTTCCCAAGTACGTCTCTGTCCACACTAAAAGGCCAAAGAACTCTCTACTGGAACCAGGATACGATGCTTGCAGCAGAGATAAAGACCAGAGCTCTGCTGAAGCAAACAGCAGCCGTCCTCGACAACAGCAAGGCCCCAAACTCCTGTGACAAGAATGACCAAGTCCCCTTTGGGAGAACAAGCCGCAACAGAGCTTCTCCCAGGAAACAGCTGGCTGCCATCTTCTGCTCCTGTTCTCCTTTGTGCTGTGTTGGCAACAATCCTCAGGTGGATCTTCTATGCCCAGAACCACACTAAGTAAGTCCAGCTGGGCGTTCCTGCTCAAGTTGACCACAATAATAAGTCCACCCTAGGGCAGCTCATTGCCTGAAGGTATCAAAGGGAAATGAAGAAGGGTAGATCTGCTTTGTTTTCCTTGGAGGAGGTCCACCTTCACCTTGGATGTAATCTCCAGTTTCGCCTTCATGTTGGATGTCATCTCCTGGCTTCCAACACAAACTCTTCAGCTTCCGTGGCAGAGCTATCAGGCTCTGGATGGGAACTCGTGTGGAACACTACAGTGAGCTCCAGGCCTCTGGCTGGACCCTTCGGATCTCCAGCACGCGGGCAGATTCTCTGCACTCTTCCACATCTGACTTCGTAGGCAGCCCTTGTAAGCCAATCTGTAAATTCTTAAATGTTTGTATATCTTGTATTGTATCTGTTTATGTAGTAAATACTGACTGATACAGCAGGAAACAGATTACTACAGTCTACAAACTTTATGTTTTACATTAACTACAACAGGGAGACAATTTTGTCATTTTCTTGACGTCACCTCTAGAATCTAAGGCAATATATCTTATTCATCAAAATTGGGTTAATTTCCCACCCCTAGAAGAAACCCAGTGTAGCTTGGAATGGGAGGATAGGATCAAGTGAAAACATGTCAGTCCCATGGAAATACACAGATGAAGCGGGAAGAGAGAAATTCGCAGAAGAAGGGGCAGGGTGATGAATAGATAAGACTTAACTGGTTGGCTACAAAAGAAAACTGAACTGAATTTATCAGTTTGTAGTTATCATTAATTATAGGGGTAACTGTTGGATAGCGGTCTTGAAAATATATTCAATTTATACAGTTAAGGGAATACTTTGGGAAAATTATATGCAAATAAAATTTTGTTAATTTAATGAGTACATAATTATAAGGAAAAATCTTATAAATTCTTCTGCAAAAGAAACATTATTGCGAGGTAAATAGCACTCTTAATTTGGATTTTTAGATGAGCGGAAAGTAAGATAAAATGGTAATGAGAAGCCAGTGGAAACCAGCAATACCTGTCTTAGAAGAAAAGCTGTGACCTTCTGTTGAATGACTTCTGAAAGAGTACAGGCCTGTGATTAAGAGAGCTTTCAGCTAAATGTGAAAATGCACATGCGAAGTTCAGTGACTGACTTGTCAAAGGGTTTTTGATATTGTGACTGGCACTTGGTGGTCCCTATTAATGAAAGAAGCAAGATGGCATCAATGTGCATAGCACTGTAAGTAATACAATTTGGAGACGTTGGTCCTAGCCAGTTCCTCGAAGAATTTGAAGTTGCCAACAGGGACATTTTACTGGTCTAGCTACAGCTTCCTTACAATGCTGTCATTGTGCTGAGTTAAAGGTGATTCTGGACAAGAGTGCACCCAGGAGTTGTCAGTGGGAATGGCTGGCAAATTGCATAGGTCACGTTTTCAGCATCGAACTAGAACCAAGCTTGGAAGAACAGATTTCTTTCTCATTGTTTCTTATTAAGCGAGAAGAAGAAATTTACATTTGGGATTTTGTATACTTGAAAACACACAGGAGCCAGGTTGAAACTTTCCTCCTTGACTCACTTCAATGAGTGCAAGAAAAGGAATGCAGTGGACAGACATGGGTAGCTCCAAACTCAATCGTTTAGAAAAATGAATACCAAAAGCTTTAACTTTAACACTTTTTAAAATGATGCTTCAAATTTAGATTTATATTTGATACTAAAAATATCTTTTGTCTTATCATGAACTCTGCAAATACAGTGATGAAAATAATAATGCCAATTGTGATGATTTTCTTTTTTCTTTTTTCTTTTTCTTTTTCCAGTTGGAAAAAAATATGCCTTTGCACAGAAAGCTCCAAAGACAATTTAATATTGACTAATATGATTTCTAGTTTCTGGTACTAACATGCTGTCTTAGTAGTTTGAAAGGATAAGCTAGTGCATGGGAGAGAAAAGGATAAGACAGGGCAGGACGAGTGCAAGATGAGTACAAAACTGCTAAGAAATGAAGTGTACTTATACAGATGTCATTGCACCAAAATTTTATAGTCATTGATTCAAGAATAATAGGATATTAGGATTACACTCTGGTAAAGAAAATCCAGGTTGAGAATTGAGTCTTACCCACTGTGTCATTGGGAGGTAATCTTACATAATGGTCAAGAACATAGGTCTAAATTAAAAAAATCTTCCTTCTAACTGGTTATGTGATCTCCAACAATTTAATCACTTCAGTCTAAATTCTTCCATTTTCAGAATGGGGAGAAGAAAAATACACTTCAGACAATTGTTCTGATGAAAGGAGTGAACATTTATGTTATTATCACAGCACTTTCTATAGACGCAGGCTTAATAAAATCTCTTATCACTTAAGTTCAATCTTGAAAACAAGTCATCACCACCCCTTTCTCATGTCTGCACAGAAAAATGAATCCACATCCTACTCATATTCCTTTCTTTAGAGCACTCTCTGGAAGAACGTTGCCACTGCATCGTTATATGTCTCATGATTATTGACCAAGAGACAATAATATACTGCCCAAGATGGAAGGTAACAAATTCTTGTTGATAAAGAAGCTGAATCTCAGCATGCTTATGCTTATTGCATAAAACTACTTAATCAGTTGCTTGTAAAGTATAATTTTTGTCTACTAACATAAACTTTTTCTATTACATAGTTGTTTTTTAAAGATACTTTGGGAGCCAAGAACCTCTTTGAGTATCCAGTAAAAGTCACAAGCGCTCTTTCCACCTAATACAGGTCTGCACACATATACAACTTTTTTTGCATACAGTTTTTGGGATACCCTGCTTCCTCATCCACCATAGGCTCCTGGTTATAGACCTTAGTTGATCACATGTTCCTGATGGTACCATCTTGAAAAAATTAATGTTGGTTGGTTTCATCCTTGTTTCCCTTCTCTTCCAAGTTCTCAACATAGAGAGTTTCATTCTCTTCCCCGTATTCTCTAGGCTCTACAGACGGCAGCAGGAGCTGCAGAAACAATCACTTGTACCATATTCTTTTGTACCATATTCTTTGGGAAAAAGAAAAAGAATGAACTTTAGAAAAAAACAAATGTAGGAATGTTTTCAGTGTGATCCTTCTAATTTTTATATCAAGATCACATGAAATAAAATGAAGACTCCTGACTGTTCTTAGAATAGAGAAAAATGGCCAGAACTCATTGTCTTCTTTACCTCCTGCAACTGATGGCTTATGGTGAAGCTCAAACCCCATATTAAAGCTAAAAGTTTTCCATTAGTTATGGAATAATTTTTTTTTCTTTTGGAAAAGTTACAAACCGTCTCTCCATGTATAAAAGAGCAAATAAGGGAGATAGAGGAGAATGGGAGAATAAGGAGCACCATGGCTTCCAAATAACAAATGGTTATTAGGCTGTGGGTGTACAGATAAGAAGAAGAGGCAAAGGATGGGGTGGGTGGGAAAACAAGGCCCTCAGCTGCTCATCCACACCTGTTTATTTGTGGGGCCAGAGATTGGGAGGGGATAGAGGGAACATCCCTTCCATCCTTGCCCAACTCAGAAAATAAGACAAACTACAGCTCCCATAATAAAATACTGGATGGCTTAAACAACAAAAATTACCTTTTGAACTTCTAGAGGATAGAGGAGAAAAATCAAGGCATCAGCTGGCTTGGTTTTAGCATGAGGCATCTCTCCTTCGCCAGCAGCTGACTGCCTTCTTACGGCGTCCTCACATGGGCTCACATCCCTTGTGTCTCTCCACATGACCAAATTTTTTCTTCTTTTATAAGGATATTGGCCATATTGGATTAGGATTTACTGTAAAGGCCTCATTTTAACTTAATCAGCTTTTTAAAAGTCTTGTCTTTAAAGGCAATCACATTCTGAGGTGGTTGATCTTTTAATTAAGCCTTTACTGATTCATGAATTGGTTGGAGAGGGGGTGGAATTCATCCTGTAAGGGTAGAATAGCTCACCAGGTCCCCAACCCCACCAATGAGCATCCTTAAAAAGGTGAGCAGAAGTTCCTGCCTTTTTAATTGGAGCAGTATTTTTGTAAGACAGGATGATGCAAAGTGTGGTCGTCATTTCCCTTTCAACCCTCAGGACTCTGAAAGTGTAAAGTGGACAGTAACTTGGCTCTTTGTCAATGTGTGTCCCAACTCCTGAACCGGCTCTCTCTGCAGGAAACTGAAGTGTTTGGGGACAAAAGATTTTCTGTAAGCCTGAGAATGGATTTCCAAGAAGGCTGCCAATCCTGCTGTAAGGCTTTGCTACCAGCTAGCTCTCATTGCTGCGTTTACTCACCATGGTGGAACATTTCCAATCCTGTCAGCTTGTCTTTGACTTTACATTTTTTATAGTAACTTTCTAGGCAAACATCAATGCTGTTCACCATCTTTTAGATGTTCAAAATCAAAAGTTGCACAGTGGCTATGTTTTTATTTTATTAAAGAATTATTTCTATTTTTAGAAATCTCTGACAGCTCTTTTCAGCACTGGTGCTATAATAAACCTATTGAAACTCTAGCTTTTACAGAGAACAAAACAAGCCAGAGAATTATTTCGCCTAACTAAGTTGGGAGATAGCTTTTTTTTCTTCCTTCGTTCAGCCATCCTAAGTCCTGTATATCTCCATTATAGGTTTACTTTAAGAATGGAATTTTGTGTCTTGCTTGCATTTTATAAATTTCTTATGGAGTATTTCACATAAAATAAAGAAGTACTTTCATATCTTTTATTTAAAGCCAGGACAGCTTGTGGGCCAAAGAGGCGACTTTTAGAAATAATGCAAGGACATGATAGTCTGTCTAAAGTGGGAGACAAATCTAAAGTGTGCTGAGCTAAGGAGCAAGACAGGTTTCAGAAGCCTCTTACCATATTTATTTTTATATGTGTACTTCATCCTGTCCGTTCCCATGCGATCTGTCATCAGTTACCAAACAGTAATGAAAACTTCCATGTTTTATACGAGGATACCAGGTGGAGATACAATAAAAGTAAATGGCGGACAGCAAGGTTGCCTCTTCAGCTTTTTTTCTTATTGTCTGCCCCTGAACACCCCTGAGTTCTTGCCTCTGCCCTTCTTTTTAGCGTCTGTTTATATTTCTTCCTTTTAATCTTTTAAAGTTCTTTCTCATTTATTTCATGGGAAAATCTTAGGGTGTTTCAAGGCACCCTGAGATCAGATAGAACAGGAAACGAAATCCTGGCCCCATGCTTGAGGCACGAACTTCGCAGTTTCTTGTCCTTTCCCTGCCTTGGTTCTCTCATCTCTAAATTGGTATGGATGTAACAAATAAATATGATTATACACATAATGCAGATACTCTCGTGCTCTACAGTTGTGCCAGTTCATCTTGACTGTCAGCCTGACTGGAGAGGTGACTAGACGGTGAGGGCACAAACCTTATCAATGTGTCAACTCACCGACGAGTTCACAGCTGAATGGCTCTTGGGAGGTTGTCTAGCTGGAGAAAGTAGGTAATGGGGACATGAACTTGGGGACTATATCTGGTCTTGGGCTCTTTCCTCACTGGTTCTTTCCAACCCAGTCTGCTTCTGGCCACTATGACATGAGTGGTTTTTTCCCACCATGGCCTTCTGCCATATGTGTCTGCCTTGAAGACAGCCAGTCATGGATTAAAGGTCTGAAACTTGGAACCACAATAGATTTCTCCTCCCACAAATTGTGGGAGTCAGATATTTTGTCTCAGCAACGGGAAAGCTGACCAACACAACAGTAGTATGTATTATGGCTATGTAGTATAAATTAAAGCTATTTTATCTTTCTTATTCCCTCTATTGTTCTCTTTAATGTGAGTTTCCTTTTCCATCCTCCTTCCAACTCTCTCTTCTATGCCTTTTTCCTTTACTTTCTTTTTTATTCTTTATTGTCTAGTTTTCTATGCACATAAACCATGCTAGCTAGTTGTTGTGTGTATGTGGGTGAGTGTGTGTATAGATAAATATTAGACTATTTCTTGTGACATAATCCAGTAAGTTTAAAACAAGGACCCAAATTTAGAATCCTTACAGATTTTTAATTATTTAAAAAGCCCGAAAGAAGACTTGCATTGATTTGTAATAGCACTCAATTGTTTCTTTTCTTTTGGCTCCAGTTAGAACAACTCAGTATAGAGAAGCTATCT
>PVJO010004088.1:0-113964 GCA_004026905.1 Hystrix cristata
CTGGAGTTGTGGGTTCCTGCCAATAAGTAAAGGGTTTCCCTCAGGTATTTATTTGGTTAAAACATTCTAGCTATTATTTTCCCCTTTTATTAAGTGTGTCCTCAAATCTCTAGGGTTTCATAAGACATTTTAAAAACTGGACAGTGCCAGGGCAAGCTCAGTGTTTGAAGACAGCTGCAGTACACTATTCCTGAACCTCTTTAATGGGTTTCTTTGAAGATTTGTGAAGCGTGCTTTATATAAATGGACAACTTGCATTAACCTATCAAAAGAAATGTTTGGCTTGCATCTCTTAAAAAACAATGTGTTATGAATCACAAATTTATAAATTGAAGTCATATGCTCAGTCAGATAATGAAATGAGTATCATCATTTTGCACTTACTTGAGATTATAGGAATTATTGAAAAGAGGGAGGGGAGGGAGAGCAGAAAATTTGGAAGAGGACCAGAGGAGGAAGAATGGAGAGGAGAGGAGAAGGGGAGGGGAGGAGAAAAGGAGGGGAAGGGGAAAGGAGAGGGGGAGAGAGGGAGGGGGAGAGGAGGGAAGGGGAGAGAGAAAGAGAGAAAGAGGGAGAGAGGAAAGCAAGGAGGAAGGGAAAAAAAAAACCAACCACCGATACAGATATATCATCTCTGGTGGTTGGACTTGCAGTTACTGATTTATTTTTGTTGCCCCTTTTTCTGTCTCTCAATTATTTTACATACAATATTCTCTTCATAAAAGTGAACAAATATAAAGGAATGCGCCAATAGGGTTACAATGTAGATGTGAGGTATCTATTTGATTTTGTAATACAGAAGTGTAACGATTTAAGGTGTACTTTGTTTTATTGTGCTTTGTTTCATCGTGCTTCACCTTATGGTGCTTCACAGTATTGCATCTTTTAGCAATCAAAGTTTTGTGGTAACTTTGCGTGGAGTGATTCTATTGGTACCATTTTTCCAACAGCCCAGATGATTGTTAGTATTTCTTGGCAGTAAAGTATATTTTAATTAAGGTACGTACATTTTTTAGGCAGAATGCTATTGGCACACTTAATAAACTACAGTTTTGTATAAATATAACTTTTATTTGCAGTGGGAAACCAGAAATTCCAATGACTCGCTTTATTGGAATATTTATGTTACTGTGGTAGTCTGGTATGGAAATAATAATATCTCTAAGATACTCCTACACTTGGAAACTGTGGAGAGATAGAAAAGATTTTCCTGATTTCAACATTCATAGCTGTTGAGTTAATATTAAAATGTTTTTCAACTGAAACTGTTGCTTAATCAGTCATGTTTGTAGGATTTAAAAAATGACATGCACTAGACCCTCCTCATATGCAGAGACTATATTCCAAGACAACAAGTGTATACCTAAAACAATAGTACTGAACACGATATGTAAGATTTTTCCCTACACATAAATATTATGACGTTTAATTTATAAATTATGCATAGTAAGAGATTTACAATTCCAGCAATAATATAATACAGCAATAATAAAAATATGTTGTGATAAAACTATATGGACACGTTCTCTCCCTCAAAATTTTGTGCTTGCCCTTTTTTATTCTAAGAGGTAACACAATGCATGAGATGAAATATTACAAACGATGTAAGCCTCGTGACGTCATGTTGGGCATCAGAATGTGATGCTCTGACAAATAACAGAGAAAGACACTAAGTGTTAAGTGGACGGTCAGGTGCCATATACAGCATTTACACTTCAGACAAAAGAATGACTCACATCTGGGGTATGCAGTATCTCATCACACTCTTCAGAGCAGTTCAAAATTTAACCTTATGAATTATTTATTTCCGAAATTTTTCACATACCTTTTTCAAGCTGTAGTTGATCAAGGCTAGCTAAAACTACAGGCAAAGGTGAGCACCACAATAAGTAAGAGTGTAAACTGAAAGCCATTGCATATTATTAAAGAGTAGAAATAGAGGGAGCTCAGTATGTAATTTTAAAAATTAATTGAAACGTATTTCTTTTAGTATTGTTATAAAAACCAGCTTAGTCAAAATCCTGAATTAATCAGGTAAACTATATCTTCTCTCTTATATTAATGATTCTTATTTTTGTAGTATTAACAAGACCCTTAATAATAGATCGGCCTGCATGAAAATAGACAGCAATGTATTTAAGAGACCAGTATGAGCCTGAGTACCGAAGACAAATATGTAACAACTTTCCCTTTTGTGGAGCACATAGCTTGCTACTTAGGTGGCTGTTCTATTTGAATGTCATGTAGGTAGGAATCGAGCAGTGTATATTTTGACATGGAAGTAAACATACGTGCTTTAATTGATTTGTAAAATCCGTAATTTCCTACATATTTTACTTCACACGTTGGAATGTTTCCCAGCCTCATCTCCAGAATGTTTTTATAACTTGTAATATGGTATCTAAACTGTGGTGAATGTTCATAAATGGAACACAAAGGAGATGCATCGTAACACCTTTTTCCCATTCTTAATCTTCTTTATTGGTATTTTTGTGATTACTTAAGAAGCAAACGTCTTCAGACAGGAGTGATTTTCTAAACGCTTTGCCTCATTGTTTCTGCACCAAAATGATTACACATGTCTGCAAACACCCCGAGTAGTTCACAGTACAATTTTTAGTAGTTTTAGGTACTGAGCAAAACCCTGCCAGCCATGCACTAAATTTGTATCGGGATGCTAATCCCGATACAAATTCTCTTTTGCTTCCCATCATTTTTCTCTCCTTTCTATGGTCCCTCGTGCCTCTCGGAGGCTGAGACCAAAGTGTTTCTATTTCTCAGGCTGGGCTGCCACCAGGCTTCTCTCTGGGGTTCTCCAGTGGAAGTCACTTGAGTGATATTTGAAAAGAAGAAAGTCACTTTTGTCCTGACAAGACCAGACAGGCAGAGTCTGCGGCAGACGATTTCCTGCAGTTTCCAAAGAGATTTGCTGATTTCTCTCAGCAAATAACCTCCTTCAGTTCTGCTGGTTGGTGAGACTTGGAATGAGTTATTATTACATTATCATATTACTGTGATTACGGCCTTATATGATTTTCTGAAATTCAAAAGCGTGTTTTGTGGTCTTCTTCTCAACTATTCTAGAGGTTTTGTTAGTTTCTATTTAACTGTATTTAATTCTATTCTGGAATGAAACCTAGAACTGAGAATTTAGTGTTCAAGTCAGCCAACAGGACTGTCCTCCTTTTTTTTTATGTAACTTCTATGATGAAAAATGCCCTCTTTTGATTCAATACCTCTGCTCAGATAGCTCCCTCCACTTGGGAAAGTGTTTCTTCTTATTGTACCCAACCTTGCTGATTTCCACACCATGACACGGCTCAAAATCATCTTGAAGGAGTATGTTTGTGGTTTCTGCTAGTACAGGTTCTTTACCAAGTGTTATTTCAGTACTATGAGCATAATTCTATTGTGATTCTCAGGCCTAGATTATTTTACTTTATATATAATTTCCTCTAGATTTGCAAACTCTTTGAAGATAAAGAATCGCACAATTTTGTATGCTCAGTGTCTACTACTGCTTGAGATATGTAACAAAGACGTTTCATAGCAAATGTGTGGCTGAAGTGCAGGAGAAAGGTGTGGAGTCCGGAAGGATGGGAAGGAATGTGGGAAGTAGCAAAGAAATCTCCATTTTGCCATTAGTTAAATAAAGTGATTTAGAGACATTGCACATAAAATAAAATTAGCCCGTGAATTTCTTTCGGCTGAGTATTTTATCATTCCCCAATTATTGTAAGGCACACTCTGGAAGTAGCATGCACTTCTATAGTCATGCAAGGCACACCTTTTCCATAATTTTAGTATATGTTAAGCACCTTTCCTTTTATTTGTCCTAAGAAAGAAGAATTAATGGTATTCCTGTATCAACAGTAAAGAGAAAGTTTACACAGGTAGATTTTTTTGAACTAAGTATTTAAAATTGTTTATTTTGGTGTCTACTTTTTATTACCTAAGATATAGATCTGTATTCACTCAGTTCTCCCTGCCAAGACCCACACTATTACTAAGTAGCCTTTAGTCTAAGCTTTTGTTTGCTTGGTAATAGTATAGACATAAAAAATAAGTAACACGTAATTAGAATTTACTCTGTCACCAGCATAGTGCTAATTTACTTATGAGCATCATCTCATTAAGAATATTCACAAAAAACTTATGTGATAAGTAGTGTTATCACTATTTGTATAATGAGATGATATATAATTGCTATCTTAACAGCTAATACCAGAATTACTCTACTTATAAGACAATTCACGGGGGAGGGGTGTGTTAAAGTAAAAGACCCTAGAGGAATAGACGGTGTGACAGGAGACCAAGCTACCAAATGGGAAGATTGAACTTCCTTTCATAAGCAAAGACAAGGAGTAAGAGAAACGGAAAGGAAGTGACACGGACTATTTGACAAAATGCAACTAGGCAAAGGCCAGATGTTGGAGGGCTTTAGATTCCCTGGGAAGTCATGTCCTACTCGACTGACAAATGGAATTTTGCCCTCTCTGCTACCTATAGGGAGCTCTCTTATTTTGTTGATCTCACCTCCACCATGATTTGCCAAATCTTAAGAAACGGAACACATAAAATTATGCACAGCACATAATACAGTGACTATGAATAACTATTTTTGGTTTACATATTTACTCTACCACACTTTTAATCATTATTTTAGGGTGAACTACTACTTAACTAAAAAACGTTTACGGCGAAATAGTACGCATGTCAAACTGGCAGCAGCCTCATATATCTCGTATTTGCTCCATCCCTTGATCACATCTAGAAACCCCATCGAGTGATTAACTTACACCATCCAGGTTTCTGTAAATATGCTCTGTGGCATAGGACAGTCTTGCCTAATGAAAGACTTCTCAGAATGGATCCTTGTCCTCCACCAATACAACACCACCCATGCATATATATATATATATATATATATATGTATAATCAAATGTATACATGTATGCACACATATATATGTACATGGATATCATTTGAATGTTATTTCTTAACTACTCAACTGATTTATGGCATAAGGAATTAGTATATTTAATAAATATACATGTAAATATATATATATATATATATAAAAATTGTATTATTTATCTATCTTGGCAACCTAGAATTTTTTATTCTTGGTTTAGGGACTGAATATTTGTAGGGAAAAATAATAAACCTATTAACATAAAACATCATATTATATTAAGGAATAGTGTAATAAATTCTGAAGTACCCATCATGAAATTCAGCAATTATATACCACTCATTAGTCTTTGTTTCATTTATAAAAACCCCCTCTTTTCCCATCAACTGAGATATCAGGTTATCCATAAACACTCCTATGAATATCTGCAAAATATCTTTGTGTATAGGACAGCACAAGAAAAATTACTATAATGTGATTATCACAGTTAAAATTAGCATTAACCCTTTAACATCATCAATTCATATTTTCAATTCAAATAGTATTTATTTGTTTAGGATAAAAACAAGCTCCATTGTATTAGACTGATTCATCTCTCAAGTCTCTTTCAGTCTGTAAATTCCCCCTCCCCCTTGCTCATTTTGCGATTTATTTTTGACAGAACTGGGTCATTTCTCCCTTAGAGTTCTCACGTTCTGGACTTTGATGATTGAATCTCTATGATATTGTTTAATATTCTTCCATCTTTTATATATTGAGTAGTTGAATCTTGGGATTTGTTTTGTTTCAAGTTCAACTTTAGGTAAGAGTGTTTTATATTAGATGCTGTGCACTTGCATCAGAAGATACATAAGGTTTACTTTTCTAAACTTTTCTTGTATTTATCACTATTGATGATCATTGTTCAGACTCATTATTTTGTTGAATGTAAATGTTTCAGTAAATTTAATTTATCATTATGTATAAGCCTCATTTTTTTAATCACTGGGGCTTGTACACATACCAGAGAAACACCTGCTAGTAATATTTAGTGACTGGTTCACTTACAATTACCTTGTATTAGATAAAGAACATTGAAATCCCAGTAAACGTAGGGCACTAGGCTAATCACTTAGTAAACATAAATGGATAAGATATAATCTCACTCTTATTTTACCAACAATCTGGCAAGTAAATGAGACATTTAAATATATTAAAATATATACCACTTTATAGATATATGCAAATGGAAGAGGAGTGAGTTGATAGAGAAATAACCAAATGCTCCACAGCTTTGGAGATTACTGCTCTATATAAGTAAAACTCACTGTACTCTTTACCCAATCAGGTTTAAAACTTGTAAAGGAAATTTGGCCATTTTATAAAGAATAAGAAAATTAAAAAACAATGTAAATGCCTATGTGCTAGTCGAACAGGACAAGTGTTAACATTTCATTTGTTTGTGTTTTACTTTTGTATAGTTGTAATTTCTCTTTTTTTATAAAGATGGTCAGGCTCACTTTTTCCTAGGGGATCACAGTGCTAGGCGCAGGAACCACAGTGACATAGCATTGCAGAGGTTATCGGGAGGCTGGACTCAACTCTCAGTTAAAATCTTAACAGAGTTAGTTTTGTACTCTGCACTTTCCCAGATAACCGGATATGCTGTAGTAGACTTACTGTGGTCAACTCGAGCAGGAACGTCCAGCTGGACTGGGTTGGTGCAGTTCTGGGCATGGAGGATCCACCTGAAGATTGTTGCTGATGCAATATAAAGGAGAACGAAAGCAGAAGATAGTTGTGGGTTGTTTCCCAGGAGAAGCTCTGCTGCGGCTGGTTCTCCTTTAAGGGACTCGGCTGTTCTTGTTGAGGAAGGAGCTCAGGGCCTTGCTGTCCTTGAGGATGGCTGCTGTTGCTTCAGGGGAGCTCTGGTCTTCATCTCTGCTGCGAGCATCGTGTCCTGGTTCCAGTAAAGATTTCTTCAGCCATCATCTGCAGACATGGACATACATGGACAGTGCTGTGGGCTCCCAGCCCTTGACTGGATCTTTCGGGTCTTCAGCGCCTAGACAGACATTTGGCACTCTTCCTGCATTTGGCTCATGGGTGAATATTGTAACTTATAAATCTCCTGTATTAAATCTGCTCTCTTGCAAACGATTGGCTCTAGAAAGGTAACTAATACATATGCTAAGTGTGAATTACTTTTCCAGTATTTTTAGGACTGGCTTTTAAGTGAGTTAAAAATTGATACTCATTGCAGTGATGACTTTTTTTCTACTACTGGCTAAGTATGCGGAGTCCATTGAAATAAATAAATAAACATGTTCAAGAATATAGTTTATTGCACATTTTCTATCATTTTATCTTGAGAAATGACCAGAAGAGGAATTCTTAAATCTTTAAAATTTTATTGTTTCTTCATATGTTTTCCAAAGATTTGGAAGAGTAAGTTTTATTTCCTTCAACAAAGTCAAATTCAAAAAGAATTACTAGAATTATTATTTCAAAAAGAATTTACTAGTTCAATAATCAAGAACAGTAAAATAAAAAATTGTTGTTTTAATTCCTATTGTGTTTTGAGGAAAGTATGTATCTTAGTCTGTTTTATGCCACTGTGACAGATTTATCTGAGACTGGGTAATTTATAATGAGCAAAAAGGTATTGGTCCCTCATTCTGAAGGCTGGGAAGTCTGAGGTGCAGGGGTGACATCTGATGAGGGCCTCTTTGCTGTGTCAGCCCATGAGTGACAAACAAAGAAGCAAGATAGCAGGTGGGCTGCAACTTACAGCCGCAAGCGCTTTATGCTTGAGAGTAATGCATTCAACAAGGTGGCATCCTGAGACCTGAGACCTCCCAGGTGTCTCCACGACCTTGCACTCTTGCAGCAGAGATTAATTTTCCAACACGTATCTTTTTGGAGGTACATTCAAACCATAGCAGTCTCTATGCCAATGTTACTCAAACCTTTCCCCTTTTTGAAATCTTTCTCTTTCTTCAAAACAAACAGTGAAAATATTAAAATTCAACCCCCCTCCATGATTCCCTTGAGGAAACTGAGTGTGAGTTGAAAAAAAATTTTTTTTTGATTTATACTGTCTGGTGTTTGGATGGCAAAAAAATAGTTTTATTTTTATATTTCAAATATAAAATTCTAGAATAATACCGAACAAGATTTTCCAAGTTATATTCAACTATGTACACATAAAATTAAAATATTTTCTCCATAAGTTGCAGTCAAAATATTTTGAGAACGTGGAGTTTGGGGTTAGGGAAGACTGAATTCTAAACTGCTTCTTGGTAAGGATTTGAAGAGACCAAAGTAATGAACGTCAGCCACCTCAGTTTCTTCATCTGCATAGTCAGAGAGAATCTCTACTACCCAGAGCTCTAAAGATTAAATTAAGGATTTAAATAAAGTTGTGGAATGCAATGTCTTGCACTAAATGAATGGAAGCTTTTGTTTGTCTAGAAGCAGAACTATTTGTTTTCTGCAGAATTCACGGGTGAAGAAAAAGGTTGTGCACAAATGCTGTAATTCAGGGTTGGAAACCCTTTCTAGTGAATGTTTCTGACTCTGCTTTACAAACTCTGTCTCCCAGCCACATTCTTAACATATAACTTATCTTTCGGGGCTTTTCATCATTATGGAGAAGGAAAACATAGGCTACTAACAACTATTGTGAATCAAATGTGAGCTACTTGCTTATTATAAAAGTTTTACTTAATTTAATCCTAAAGTTATCTAGGGACGGAACCAAGCTTTACGTCTTCTATTTACAGATAGGGATCCAATGAGTAGTCTCCGTGACCCAAGACTTCTGCCAATTGCACTATCATTTCCCAGAGTATTACTGAAATGGACCGCTCTGGGGCTACTTGAATATGCTGCGCAGGGCAACATTAGGGAATGAGTGACCAGAGTACCTCCGCTGGTTTATGGCTGTGAGGGACGCTCTTTATTATCCCATGATTTGCTTAGCATTTCATGGCTTCTTCAAGGTCTGGCTTACATGCCACTTTCTTAATTGACCTGCAAGACCCCAGCTCTCCACATCCCCAGTCAGGATATGTTTAGCTTCCCCATCACAGCCTCTCTATCTTTCTTAATTTGCCCTTTCACAATTTAATAATTTTTATAATAATTATTTTCTTAATCCCCGTGTCAACCACCCAATTATAAAATCAACAGAGCATAGTTGTCTTGCTTAGTACCAGGTACCTGATCAGTGATATTCATTAGTTGCTGTATAAATAATTGTTGAATGAATACACTTAGGAATACATGAATACATATTTTTAAATTATGCATTTTTTTAAATGATAGGGACCTAGATCAGAAGTATTTGGGCATGACTGCCTCATGGTATTAGCTGAGGTTTACAGTATATAGATTCTATTAAAGAAAAAAGTGTGGAAACTAAGGAGCAGCATCCCATATTTAATCAATAAATTTGGCTTAGGAGCATTTTAAGATTATGGAGTACATATTTTTCCACGTTTTGTTCCTTTCATGGATTGTGTGCTAACTTCTATTTTTTCCTTCATGTGGTTTGATTTTAAAGCAGCTAAAAAGCAATGACGCAGTCTGGTTTAGTGTTATCCTTCTCATTGCAACCTGCAAAACAAAAATATACTGGATGTTCTCTAGGGTACATCTGAGAATTAAACAATGAACAAAAATTAAACTTAATTATCTGTCTTGGAATAAAAATATCTATTATCCTTTAAACATATTTAATAATGTCTGTAATAATGTATTTCTATTTTAGTCATGTGGATGAGTACGGACCTTGCTCCTATCAGCGGTATATACTTCATAGTCCATACTATTAGAAAACCATTCTTAACTAGGGGAAGCCTACACAGCAGACTGAACACCAGCCTAACATCCAGGAACTCAGACAGTGCAAAATCACAGTGTGTGCTTGGGCTAGTTCTTGACTTGGACATCAGATTCTTTTGCTATTGAAGGAAGAATATTGGCTTAGGGATTGATATTTATAAGTTTGATAGAGCTCTAGTTCAAATTTTGTAAACAAGGGACCAAATCTAGCCCACGATTGTTTTTTCCTACACAGTATTTTAAGCACTCTTTAAGTGGCTTCCAAAATTTAAAAAGAAAAAAAAAGTGTGTCGCTTATAAAAGGCTTGTACAAAGTCAGAAAACATGCAATACTGAGCTAGTCATCCTATAAGAACATGCCACCTTTTAGCTGGACCATTCACTGCCCTCTCCAATAATCTCCATTATCTTTCAGACAACAAACATAAGACTGAAGCAGCAGTTATTAAATCCCATTTTTTCTTTTCCTTTATTGTTTTCTTTAGAAGAAAAATGCTGGTGATCATTACATTTCAACTTTCTACCCCTGTTTTAAACAGAAGAGTAAAGAATGTAATACAGTGAAGCATGGGTAGAAGTTTACAAGATGAATAGAGAAACTTTAGATTTTCCTGTAAGAAGACTGGTAGCACATGTCTCCATGTGAGATCATCAACTCAATGTATCTTCATATTTTAAGAGACAGAGTTCCTATCTTTTCTTATCTAGCTCTTAAATATTTAATTTGTACTAGGAATTGAACCTAGGCCCTTTGCACTAAGCTACATCCTAGATTTTTTTTTTATTTTTTGAGACAGGATCTTGCAAGACTCAAACCTGTGATCCTCCTGTCTCAGCTCCCTAGCATGTAGTTATCCTTAACTTAGTGTCTCTAAAGAGTATTTTCTGCCAAGGTAATTCTCACTGCCCTCTCTACCAAAATCTTTCTGTGTTAGAACTGGAGTCCAAGACAAATGATTTGAAAATGGTTTTGCATTTGCATTACAGGACAACTGACCTTAATTAAATCAGGAAACACTCAGGCTACCAGTTTGACTAACTCCGTAGTAAAAGATTCCAATTCAAAACTCTTCGATGTATGTTGACATCTAAAACTTGAAAGAATGACTAAAACCAAAATTTTCAGTCTTTAGTGAGTTACAGAATTTTTCTAGATGCCTCAAAACATACCATGAAGGTACATACTTCTGCCACCCTGAAAGAGGGCTTCATGTACCTGTAAATAGAAACCCAAAGAATAAATAAATGAAAGAGCAAAATAAAGGAGAGATTGTAGGAAAGAGGGAGGTGGACTGTGTGGAGATAAAGAAGAGGACCTGGGGAAGGGAAGAGAGGGGAGGATGGGGTGATAGGAAGAATAATAAAAATGATCAATGTGCAATATATTTGGCATATATATACACTAATTTCATATATTCACACATACATACATGTAGATAATATATATATATACTAATTCCCCAAAAGGAATGTAATTAATAAGTATCATGAACATATACAAAAATGAAATAAAAAATAAAGTAAAATGAAAAACCAAGACAACTACTTTCCTTGGAGAATTCACATCATTGAGATAAGTTTTATTTAAACAGCCAGGGTTATCTAGGCACCAAGTCAATTATATTTATTTGTGTACACGATTTTTGTAGAACAAAGTAGTATTAGACCTGGAAGATCTTAAGTGTCATCTGGGCTCAACCTCTCATTTTATAGATGAGGTAACTAAACTTTCCAGACATTAATTGCTTTTCTGACAAATACTTATTCTTGCAGAAACCGAGGTCCTGATTTCCCGACTTTGCACTCCTTTGCTCGTGCTATGCATCTCCTTAATGAATGTGGAAAGAGAGTTACGTAGTGTAATCATTTCTCCATTATCACACCAGCATCCTGGATAAAGAGGAATCTACATTCCTCAATACTGGGCAGAGTTTGGTTAACATCATTTTTAACAGTTGGTGTTAAAATGAATAAGGGCCACTTTGAAATTGTAATAAGAAATCAAAGATTTCCTCTGACTGAATCTCTTCATTTTCTTATGAATGAATGAGTTACAGATTATCTTACTTTAATTGGGGTTTATTTTAATTGAGCAAAGACAAAATTAAAGCTTAGCTTTGCAAGAAAAAAAAAGATACCGTGCCAATTGTGTCAAGTTTTTCCTAGAGAATCCTGTTCCTCGCAGTTAATAAGAGGAAGGGGTGAATTTCTTCTTCTAAGAGCAGAACAGATGTGCCTTTCAAGGTTGGTGCTTCCCTAACTCTCCAAATAAAGGCTGAAAATTCCTATGAATCTCATTAAGTGTAAATATGCTTGTCTTAAACTTTTAGCTGTTACCTTGAAGTTGAAGTAGAGTTCTGAATTCAACTAATTAACAACAGCTTAATTAGAGTAACTTAGAATTTAATTTTAAGATTGTAAAGTATCAGGTTCACACTTAATTGGACACTTCGAAATGCCCATGATGACTGATGCGTCTGTTATTGGATCCATGTGCGTTGAAATCCATTGTGTTTGGAGATGGATGCTTGGTTTTGTTAGTTGGTGATTTTTTTTCTTGTTTTTTTTTTCTTTAATTACCTTGGTTGTTTTATGCTACTAACATGAGGCTATATCATTCCCATTAGCATTTGCAATTTGAAGCACATGTGTGTCGCAAATCTTGACAGTAAATAATTAAAGTATTTAAATAAACTTGTATATGTGATACAATCCTCTGGTTGAACAAATTTGTCGAGCAAGATTTTATTCTGATCTATAATTATAGCTGCCAGTGACTGGCATGATCCTTATTGAGTCAGATTAATTTACACATTAAGCAGCCATCTGTAGAAATTTTCATAGCTCCTCTTCTGCTGTGCTGCACATCACATGGGAATTCCGAAACTACTTCGCCACTAGGGACCTTTTAACACCATGGCTGTAGGCTTATAGCTGTGAAAAAATTGTTCCAGACATTTACATTTCCCCCCACTTATTACTCCAAAGTTGCCTAATGATCCAAGAAAAAGTGTACAGTATTTGGGACCACAAATGACAAAACAATTGATAAGCTGAGAGCATTCATTTTGTTTTCTTTAAAAATGCCCTTGGCCTTATGTTGAACAACCAACAAGTCCCATGGAGCAGAACAGAGTTACTATCACTTCTTTGAAAAGAATAATATCCTCAATATTTGGGCCAGAGTTGCAAGCTATATTGTAAATCTGCAAATATGCTTTCTTAAACAGAAACAAAATGATACTCTGTTGAGGCTGTATTAGGCTGACCTAAGAAAAACAAAACTATTTTAACAAGGATATTACAGAAGTATGCAAGGGATTTTAGACCACAGATAATTTATATAACATTGTTTAAATTAAAAGCAACTTCCATGCAAAAATTATTTGGAATTTAGAAGGGAATGTTGTTTTAATTTTAGCAACAGTTCATTTGCAGGACATTAAACAATCGAAGGACAACTAGCTCAAATTATTCAGAGCCACTCAGACAGCACTGATTTAAAGAGCTCTTAAACTATAAAACCACAGTCTGCATTGCGAACACCAGTTGAATTCATGACAGGAATATATTTCAGTTTTATGATTTACCTGTTTCTCCTTTAACCGGAAACATTGTATTTAGAAAGAAAGGAGAAAGCAGGAAAGAACATATCAGAAAGTCCATTAATAGCACAGTCAGTAACTACTGGCATTAACTATTTAGTTGAGAGAAACATAAATAGGAGAAAGTATCCTACAATTGTGACTAAAGAGGGATTTCCCATTTACACTCAACACTATAATGTCCCTACGAATCATTTTCATTAAACGAACCATTCAAAGTGCTGCCACAAAGAAGTGAAGAATCTATTACACAGAAAGGGGACCAAGAGAAGGGTGATGCAGGTAAGAACTCTCACAGCATGTCCACATTACATAATTTTCCCAGGAAGAGATACGAGTAATAACACTTGTATGTGTGCTTCCATGAATTGCTTTTACAGTGTGCACCTGAACAACACAATCACAGGTAGGAACCAATGCAGCACCTGACAGAGACGAGTGATGCTCTCTATCCTCAGGGAACGCGGGCCGCATCAGCCCTGGCAGAGCCTGACCTCTCACCACCATGTCGGTTTTCCACTCAAGCCTTGTGTGTCCTGCAGAATAAGCAGGGCAGCTGGAGCGGATCCTTTCTGGTAATATTCATATTAATGTTGGATGATGAATCCCAAACAAATTTGCCTCTTTTTAATTAATGCCTCCCCCGCAAAAAAATATGGAGTACTTTATACTTAAGGCTCTTCACAAGACTTCCAGACTATGTGGTAAAACTTATAAATTACTGATATAGAAGAAACCCAAAAAGCAATAAGGTTTTTGGTTGTTTCGACTCTAGATACCACTTAGTGTGTTTGAAATATGTCTTACTAATCATTCTTTCCCAAGATAGTGAATTGACATAGAAATTGAATTCTAGTTTTAACTTGACTACCTGAGGAGTATGACAAACTTGGTCAAAGTAATTACCTCTCAAAGTTATTAATTTAAAAACACCACACGTTGAGGTGGCAAATTAAAGCGTGGACCTCAAATTGATTGATGTGCGTTAGGCCGTTTCTCATTAATATACCCTCTCCTCTATAGAATTTGACACACTGGAGAACACACTTAAGATCCAGGTGGTGGGGATAGAGTTTTTATTCTTCAATAAAAAGTTATTTTTATAATAATTGTATATATTTATGGGGTGCAATGACATGCTTTACATATGTTCACATTGTGGAATTATTAAGTCAAGATAATTATCAAATCTACCACTATAAGTACATATGTATTTTTATGATGTGAACATTTAAAAACACTCAGTATCTTGAAATACAGAATACATTATTATTTATTATAAGCGCCACTCTATGTAATCCTTATTTAAATAAAATAGACTCCCAATCTTAAAGCCAAAGAAATACATTAGTGTTGTCAACCTTCACAGCTTGTAATCAAATGAAAACACATATATGGTCAGTGTTTCCTTTTTTTAATCCAAATGACACTCTGGAATGGAGAGGGTCAGAACCACCAGGGCACTTGGATGACTTCCCAAATGATAACAGGAAAATAGTTCATCAATTTCATGGGCAAGAAAAGAATCTCCTCTCAAGAATACAGATTTTTAACAATCTTCTCATTACATTTCTCCTAGTACTGCTGAGGATCTAGGCAAAGCTACATTTGAAGAAAAGATTACATTACATTTGTGTTATTTTGTTCCAAATATCATATCCTTTCTAAAGCATCCTTGTGTTGCTGAGAGTGGTAAAGCATGATGAAGCTCCTGGCTATGTTGATACTTATATCTGGCTTTCAAAGTAGAAGTAAGAGAAGAAAAGAATGTATAACTAATCTATGTGTTCCTTGCCTTGAAATTCTTTTTTAAGTACAAACAAAAAAGTTAGAAAAAACCCAAAGTTCTCTGTTTTCTCTAATACCTAAAGAATAAAAACAGGATAAATGAATACAGCCTACTACATAACTGTGTTATCTTTTCCTCAAAAAGATATTTGAGTGTTACAGCTTAGCCAATATAACATGACAAGCCAGTTAAAATGACTTAGGAAAAGAGCATTTTGTATTGCATATTTACCATGTCTATTAAAGATCTTAGAGAAATTATAGCTCTGAGTTTGCTAGTTACTAAGATTTGATTCCCTGGACAAAAAAAAAATTAGAAAATGTGCTAAATGTCATATTGGATGGCAAGTAGTACTATTAGAATTAGTACAATTGTATGGGCCACATTTCCTGTTCAATGGTGCTGAATATTGCATAATCAAACCTGGCTTAATTTTATCAGATTGATGTAGTCATCATATATTTCACTGGATCAGAGGTTAAAAATTATCCCACATTACATTCCCAAGAATTCCTGTGGTTCTTGGTTTGATTATGAAACATCAACTAATATACCCAAGGCAAGACTGGAAATACTCAGATGTTTATATTTTCCAATCTGCAATACCCAATTGCTTGCAAAAACATTTAGTACATATTCAAAAATTTTTAAAATTAAAAATTGAGTTTATTTGTGTTAACTTTTATAAAAAATTTAGAGTTAAATATGATTAAAAAGGGCAAAAGTCCCTTCACAATGAAGAAAGCAAAGCATAGCTAATGGCAGGCCAGCTGACATCACGCATCTCCTAGCGAGACACACTCACAACAGGGTCCAACGGCAAGGATGTAGCATTCTTAGCACAAATCTTTAATTCGAAGCTAATCACGGACAACCTTTCGGCAACTTACATGTAAATTCTATCACAACTGCAGATGTCTTGGAGTACTCAAATTTCCATATTTTAAGACATTTAAAATAAAAGGCAGAAACTGCAGATGCAAAGAGACTAAAAGGTTGTAACCCTTAAGTATAGTGTGTGCTATGGCTTGAATATGTTCCCCAAGAGCATGTGTCGAAAACTTAATTCCCCAGTTTGTATAGTGATTACATTTGGAGGTGGGAGCTTTGAGAATAAATTAGGATTAGATGAAGGTGTGGTGGCCTGGTGGCTTTGTAAAAGAGGAAGAGAGAGAGACAGGGCTGTACGGTCTCTCTCACACACTCTCCTGCTACACATGTGCTCATGCACTCTCTTGCTTTGATGCAGCGAGAAGTTGCTGACTGGACCTGGGCACCTCGACACCGAGCTTTCTAGCCTTCACAATTGAGGAAATTTTTTTCCTTGTAAATTTACCCAATCTTGGTATTCTGTTACAGCAGCAGAAAAATGGGCTAACACAGCATGTGCTCTTTAATTGAATTTTGGTTCAACACAACAAAAACAACAGAAGAGCTTTAAAGGGAATTATTGAGATGACTGAAGCTATTTTATAGTGAACTATATGTTCTGTAAATCTATTTGACCAATTCAAAATTTTTCAGAGTTACAATTATGTGGTTACTATGATCATGTGAAAAAATATCTTAATGTTTTTTATTGGTTCTAATTTTTGAGAGCTACCTGCAGAAGTACTTAGAGTCATAATTTATGCAATTTATTTTAAAATGGCTCAGCAAAATTTATGTGTGTGTGTGTGTGTGTGTGTGTGTGTGTGTAAAGACCGATTTGTAAAAGGTTAGCAATATATCAATGTTTATATTACACTATGGTTTCAACCATACAATTGGCTTGAAATTTTTCAAAATTTAAAAAACACAGAAAAACAATTTTCATGCAATTATAAATTGTGCAATAACTTCATCCATAAACTCTAGATATTTATGTTACAGAAGTGTATTAGTGAGTACTAGTTTTCCTTCAGCAAAGCCTTCAATGGAAACTTTTAGCTTTAACTAAAATCGTATTACCAAATGGGATGAATTATTTACAATCAATTTTTGTAATGAAATAAGTTCACACAATTTTCAAGTGCAAACTCTTGACAATGCAGAAACAATATGTGATAGCAAAATACACACAAAATGTTTAAATTGGGAATAAGCAAGATACATGTAGTACATTTTTTTTTAAATATCAAGAAGTACAACCATAAAGCCCTGTTACATGGAGCGGCTGTCCTAGAAAAATAAGCAATAGCAATAGATGGCTTCTGTTGAAGGGAAGTTGCCACAAGAACGGTAATTGTCCATAAGAATGGTAAAGTGTCCTGGGTCTAAGTGTCCACAGACTCTAATTTAGGAACAGATTCAGTGAATAATGCTGTTTTAGGTACACAGCAAGTTGGCTGTAGATATTTCCTGAATCAATCGATAACCCTGTAAGAAAATGCTATAATCACTCTGAACTACTTACATTTTTATTCATAATCTGTAATGATATTGTTTGTGGGGATTTTGATTTTTCTAAGAAAAATAAGCATGAGGAGTTTTACTGTTTGCCATCAAGTGTATCTGAGTTCTAGGAGAACACCTCAGCTTGCATATTCTGACCAAGGATATCTTCCAAAAGAATAATAACATCAGCAGAATTGCTGAAATCATTGTTCCTTTTCTCATCTCTCTTTGCCGTTGTATTTATGGACTATTTATTTGAAACTCTGTAATGTTCAGGTAAATTATCATTATTATTATTATTTTTTTTATTTTATTTTTTTTGGTACCGGGGATCAAACTCAGGGCCTCGTGCTTGCGAGGCAAGCACTCTAACCACTGAGCTAAATCCCCAGCCCTGTTCAGGTAAATTATTAATGCAACATACATTGCTATTTATGAGTGGGATATCAGATTTTTCTTTGGTTCAGAATTAACTCGGGAGCTTTGAGGAATAGATGTTAAAAAAATTAAAAAAGAACTTACACTCTAGTTTGAACTTCAGAACTTTTGTTCAGAAGTTCCAAAATAGGTAAAGTAATTAGAAACAAAATATGTAAATCGTAAATCAGTCATATCTGGCAAATTCGTATATGGAAGTAGTTTCCTGAGGAGTCTGGGGAAAGCCACGCTGTTGGCTGTCCATGGAACTGGATTTTACACTATCTAGAGAGGAAATGCTACATACGTAATTGAATTGCCTCACTAAACTGATAAGTCAAATTTTGTTAGACAATTAGGAAATGATATTTTCTCCAGTGACAAGTTATTGGGATGTTAAGTGCTTCAGACATCTTTGGCTATCTTTAAATTAGCAGTTAAAATATTGCCATCCTTCCTCTAGGAAAGTATCAGATAGCAGCCATAGAATTGTGTAAGTAAAAGACACCAACAAACGAATGGTCTGTTTTCTTTCCAGGTGATGTAATTGATGCACTGAGAGATAAAATGATTGGCCTGTGGTCTAACTAAGAGCAGATTCAGGACCAAACTCAGGTCTTTGATACTCTGGTTCAGCACACTTTCTACTGCAATATACTGTCTTCCAAAGATGTCTTTGTCCTTTGAGGGTCAAAATAGTTCTGTCTTGCCTGCAATGTTTCATTGCTGCAATTATTGAATTTTATATGTACGAAACAGAAGGAAAAATTACTGTTGACTTTGTCTGGTGCAATCTGTGAAGAACTTTAGCAATGAAAGTTGTTCAAAAAAAGATTACTAAAAAAGAAAAAAGATTACTGATTATGGAAATTTCCAAGCATGTAATCCAAACAGAAAATTCAAATCTTAGATTTAATAAGTGAGCATATGAAACCATATTAGTGATTACATATTAGCAGATTGCGACAAATACAACGAAAGTGAAATCAGAGTTACTGATTAATTTTTAAAACACTTAACTCCCTTAGAGTTGCTGGCTTGGCAGTGTTTCTAGTCAAGAAATATACTGATGTGAACCAATTTGAAGTTTAGAGAGAGCCCTGATTACAGCCCAGGGCAACTGTGGGGCGAAAATATAACAGTGACAACTCTGTCTGAGGCTGTCTAGTAGGAAAAATAAAAATAAAAATAAAAATAAAAATAAAAATAAAAGATCTGCAAGACTGTTTTTTCTTAACCAACCAGAATAGTTTTCTAAAGACTAAATAAAATGAATTTCTCTACTAGATTCTTTGTCCACGACCCACCTTCCTCTTCAGGGTGATGACTGTATCTTACACTTTTATTCCACATTCCAATTTTCAGCAACACTGTTTCATCATCACAACTTATTGCACAATAGTGTTATGAAGGAACTGATTTTTGATCAAGTTGAACAATATATTTTAGGGGATGTTGTTAATAAATTAACAAAACTGAAGTCTTAACAAAACTCTGCTTAAACTAAGCCTGAGTGAAGGGCCTCGCTGTTCAGTGTGCAAGAGTTACGGCTCTGTATCCTCTAGGTCATCAGCTTTTGCAAGAACAAGTGTAGTCACCCCTATGTGGGCACAAGCTCTACACATGAGTGAATACTATGCCACTTCATGTAAGGGATGTGAGCCTCCTTGCATTTTCATGTCCAGGAGGACATAATTTCCCTTTTGCCTCACTGATAAAATTTGGAGGTGGTGAATGATGATTTGCAAACATCTCTTCTGCCTAGGCTTGCTCCTCTCTCTTTCTCCCGCTCTGTGTGTGTGTCTGTTTCTCATTCTGTTATTGTCCTACGTGTCTCTCCTTTCCTCACTGTCAATCTCTGTCTCTGTCTCTCTCTCTGAAAGAAAAACTCTAAAACATTTATTGGACACTAAATAAATGACAACAAATATTTGTATAACTGGAGAATCTCTAAATGTTTAAATGTGTTAACATTCATGGCATTTTTTCATAGTTTGAAAATTAATAAGAGAAATACTTTTCTTCTCTTATTAGAAAAAAAAGAGAAGAATGTAGGCTAAGAGCACTCTGGTCTACAGATTTCACAAATCTATCAAAACAGGCAAATGTTCCCTTCTTCATCTCACTCAATGTCCAATACAAACCAGTCACTAAGTCCCCTCCACAGCTCCACTGAATTCACATTAAAATTACTCACTCCAACCTTTCTTCTGTCAGTTTCTTACTCTCACATTGTTATGGCTTGTATCTAGATGTCTCCCCAAAGCCTCATGTGCTCATAGGTGGGGATTTGGGGAAGTGACGGGATCGTGGGTGTGTGATGCTGGATTAGTCACTGATGGGTTTATAGCTGGGGCAATGTCAGGAGGGGAAGCCAGGTAGGACATGCAATGGTATGTCTCCTTCCTCCTCCTCTGGTGGCTCTCTGCTTCCTCCCTGCCTTCCCATGAGCTCCTTCTCCTCAGCCAGGCCCCTCTGCCGTGCTGTCCGCCTTGGAGCCAGCCAAGTAAGGACTGAAATCTCCACAAACTGAGATAAGACAAACCTCTCCTTTAGCATGTGGGTGTTGTGTGTTTTGTCTCAGCAAAAACAAAGTAACGAACGTAAGCTTTCAGCATTGCATTCATTACAGAAAATATTCTTGAGAGCCAGCTATGAGTCAGACAGTGTTAAAGGCAAATTTTGATAAACTATTGAGCAAAACAGAACATCTCTCCCTTACATTCTAGCAAAAGAGAAAAACAGCATAATGAAAACACAAATTAAATAGTGCATTGGAGGATAATAAATGCTTTGGGGTGAAAACACAGAGCAGGATGTAGGCAACAGTGAGTGGTATACAAAAATGTTTGCTGCTATAAAGGGGGTGGCCTGGAGAGTTTTTGCAAAGATATTTGAGGTACGATTTTAGAGCAGTGAGGGAATTAGCCTCACATCTACAAGGCCAAGGTCCCAGGAAGGAGGCACATTGGGCACCTGTGAGGATCAGTCCATAGCTAGCAGGGTGAGAAGGAGAGACGCTGGGAAAGAGGAGTGAGCAGGGAGGTCAGGCAGGAGACCAACCTTGTGTGCTAGTGATTATGTGGACTTTATCTTTTTCTCCGAGTGATTTGGAGAATCATCGCAGGAGCTGAATGGACAAGTGGCATGGCACGATTTGGTTCTTAAAAGAACAGCTGTTGCTGCCGTGATTATACTGCGGGAGGCAACAATAGAAGCAAGGAGCCCAGTTAAGAGTTTATTAAGAAATCTAGAAATCCGTTTCTTGTTGCGTCTGCAAAAACAAACTTCACTAAATCTCAGTCTTCGTGCTTCTCAGTCCATCCATCATCCTGACATCAGTTATTTTCTGAAATACAAGTTTGACCATGTGACTCGCCTATTTCAAAATTTCAATGGTTGCCTCTTGCCTACAGAATTATGTCCAACCTCTTCATTCAAATGTCTTCAAAATCTGACCCCAATCTATTTTTCCAGATTAATCTCCAACTCTTTTCCCCACCGCTGGTGTTTCTGCTTTAGTTATCAAAGGTCAGCCGCTATTTCCCAAACATGCCATGCTCCATCATGCCTCTGTGCCTCTGTGGTTGTCACTCCCTCTGGGAAGAAAACATTGCTTTTTTCTGCCTGGTGAACTTTAAATTTTCTTATTGAGATTCAGCTCAGTCAGGATTGCTTCTGTGAATGTTTCCCTGGATCTGCTGCAGGACCAACCCTTCTTTCACACCATCCCATCGCCTTTCATCTGTGCCCCTCCACATGGCTCCAATCCATCGAAATCATTTCTTCACACACAGACCTGCTGGACACTGAGCTTCATGGAGTGGAGACTGTCTGCCTGCTTTTCTGTCTTGTGTCTTGGGGTACAACCCAGCACAGATTACATGTGTAATCTTTCTTTTTCATTAAATAAATAAATATAGAAAAAGAAATTTTAGCATACACATATCACTACACTCAATCATAAACTGCAAAATATATTCCTTATAAATCCAGAATGAATTAATAGATAAGAAAAAGGTTCTTATTTTTTATATATACTCCCAGAGACATTTGTTAAACCAAGAGCAATGAAAATCTGCCTCTTCGAGATGTTCTGAAGGTAAATTTTAAGTTTGTTTTTTTGTTATTGTTGTTGTTGTTTTTCTGTCACACATCAATTTAAATGATATTCCTCCTTAAGACATTATTGTTGTGGTTGCTGGTTTAGCTCAGTGATAGAGTACTTGTCTAGCAAGCACAAGGCCCTGAGTTTGATCCCTAGCAAGGACCCCCTCAAAAAGACATTATTGTTAACTCATTCATGCTAATTAATATAGAGAAATAAGTAATAGTAATACCCTCTGCCCGCCAGAACTTCATAAACAAAAGAAATGGCTATGTAGGTACCTGAGTGGAATCGCAAACTACCGAGGGAAAAATCTTTAGAAAAACCAGCTTTTAGACATAGGAACAGAAGATAAAAGTTAAATTAATAATGAATTTATGAGACCTGAGTGAGGAAGAGATTTCAAAACTTTAATTTACATATAATGTTTGTTTGTTATCTCAGGAAGAATATTTTAAACAAAATATAAAAGTATGTGAAGTAAAAAATTGTTAGTCACTATATCATCCTACTAAAAGATCAATAAATATAATGAAAATGTGAAAATCTTACTACATGTTGATGACATAGTCAAATTGTACAATTTATATGTGTATCCTTTCGTGTTTGTCCTTTGTATGTCAGTACAGCTGTATAAATGTTTCAAATAGTAAAATAGCAAAATGGGAAAGAGAAATACATTCAACTAGTAGGGATTGGAAGTAGAAGCAAGAGAGGTAAGATAATATTGTTATATTTTAAGAGTAAAAATCAAAGTCCTCATAAAGGCCTGGAAAATCTTAGATGAGTTGGCCTCTGGTTATCTTTCCTTTCTTGTCCCCTGTGTCTCTCTGCAGTAGTAGCCATCTCTACTCAACACAGGTCGTTCTCTTCCCTGGTGTCAGAATACCTCCCCTCAGGCCCTTTTATGTCTCTTTGCTCTGTCTAGAACTTACTGCCCATTATTTACATAACTTATTTCTTCACCTCACGGCCCTACAATTACTTCCTCATACCACTTTCTATAGGAAGTAACCACCCAGGATTCTCATTCTCTCCCATCTTTTTGTATCTGATAGAATACATGTCCTAGAGTGTTGTATACTTCACGCAGTTAAAAAGGTGTGATCAAACAACTTGATGAATATTTATATCTTTTTAAAATCATAATAAAAAACACACTGTCATTAATTCCCATCAAACATTCCCCCTCTCTTCCAATACATTATCCCATGATTCCTGATACTTCTTGAAGCAGCCTGGAATTCCTCTTCTCTGTCTTTAATTGCTCTGTTGTGGCTGCTTCGATAAGCTGAACTGATTATAGCCATTTGCTTTCTAACATAATTTTGACTTTAGAGAATAGCCAGAAGTCACACAATGCCAGATCTGTGACTAAGGTAGATACGTTTACATCATAACATTTTTAAGAGCCCATCTTTCTGTTGGATGGTATTCACCAGGAGCATTCACTGTGTTTTTCGTCACAGCTTGTAAAGACATTTACGAAAGAGGACTTCCAGAACTGCTTCAGAAAGTGACATGAAGGATGGGATAAGTGTGTTCCAAGTGAGGGGGGAGATTTCAAGGGAGATTAATAGCAATGTAGCTATACCAGTTAGGACTCACTAGAAGAACAAATTTAGTGTGTATGTGTGTGTGTGAGTGAGCATGGGCATGTGGGGGTGTATGTGTACAATGCATACAGAATGTACAAGGTAGGTTCACAATGCCTGCCCACAGAGTGAAGTGTGGAAAATGTGAAAGTCCGTCAGCACCCTGGAGAGCTCAAGGGTCTCCATTCTGTAAGTCCATGAAAGCTAGTTTGCGCAGAAGCATTACATGCATGGAAGGCAAATTCATACCCAGAATAAATGTCTGTGCCTGTAAAGATAAAGCCCTGCCCTTTCCACAATGGAAGCAGTCCAATAGGATCGACCTGCCACCAGGTTGCAGGCTTACCATGCCATGGAATGGTGCCATATTGGGGACTCTGTTGGAACTGATTTTCTATTGTGGACACTTAAATTATGTGATACAAAAATAAAAATCTGAAATTATTTCTTATGAAATGGCTCCTAGACAAGCTTTGCTAGCATGCAGGTCCAGCTACTTTTTCTTTTTTTTTAGTGAACTGATATATTATATAGAATACATAATTTATTATACAGCTAAAATGTATAAAGAATGATAAATTATACAAATTTCAAAGTGATTTGTTTATAAATTTGAATATTTTCTTTCAATTTGATAACATAAATAAAAATGAAGCCAGAAAATATAAGGACTTTTTTCAATTTTCAACCATTTAAAAGTGATTTTGGGGGAGTGAAAAAATAGAACTAAATATTTCTGATTTAATATATAAATTAAGGACCCCTGCATATACATAGCAGTAAATTGTTATCAAACTGTATTTATAATACAATGAAAGGAAAAAGAAGGATTCACTGCAAAATCAAACCATTTCCCAGCAAGGCTTTTTTTTTTTTTTTCCTGAAAAGCAACCGTGTCCTCCTCTTTTATTTGAAGGAACAGAACTAGAAGCCAACCACTTCCTTGGGAGGTCTAGTGTATGACTATAAGTTGAAGAGAATGAACCACTTCATAGCCCTATCACCAAGCAGTTTACTAGAGTGGTTTGCATAGGAAACTTATGAAAATGAACTGAGAAAATCTGGTCCCACTGTAGATAAATTGGGAGGACAAACTGAAAATCTAAATTCAAACAACCAATAAGCCAAATGGCTCAAAGGAGAATTTCACTGTTAGACATAAAATTTCATCTTGAACAGGCTCCATCAAGGTAAGTTACTCTTTAAAGATTGCAGGCTGTAGCAAGCAAACCTCAGTGACTACAAAGTTCAGTAGAGTCCTGTTTCTCCCATAGAAAAATCCCACTTTAATGTCTAACCATCAATCTAACAAACAGAAAGAAAAAAGATTATAAAAATATCAATATAAAATAGTCTTCTATCTGAGAAATAAGGTATAGAAAGAAAATAAAAAACATTTTATTTCATCCATTTTTCACATGCAGATTTTCTGTTCTTTTATATCCAAACATTAGTTCAATTCACCCTAATGACAGGTTAGGAGTGAAGAAATTGTCATAAAAGGGAAAATAAGTGATATTCAGGTGTATAATGGTAAATTTATTTTTTTCCTAAGCGTAATGTTGACTAAAGTGTGAAAATGAAGAATTTAACAGGGCTGTAACACTTGGCCTTATGAGTATCAGATTCTTGTAGCAGTTCAGTCTCAAGAACGCTTACGTACCGACTCAGGGAGAAAGATGCATACTCTCACTTTTAAAAAAATGCCTTTATGGTTTTTGTTTTTTTTTTTCCCCGTGGATATTTGCAGAGGAGCTGAAAATGAAGTTCCTTTACATTTTTAGCATTAAATCTCTGTGTTCAAGCTTTGATCTTTATGATCTGTGCCCAATATTGTATCGATGCACAAGAAGCCCTAGTGATGCACAGTTCTACACAAAACATAGTGTATTTCCTGTCCCTGAAGAACCTGTTTCAGATTTGGTTTCCGCAGCTTCCTACCTAAGACGCGCAACCATAATACAAAAAGAATCAAAAGTCCATCTCCAGAGAGACATGGCAGGTGAGTACAAGGACTCTTGTTCTCTTTTCCGCATCCCTTCCAACAACTGCCACTTGAAACACCGTCACTCAGTCACTCGGGTCTTCCTAGGTCCTCGCCTTCAGAGTAACATCACACAAGTTCATAATATTATTGTCTTGTCTAGTTGGGGCTGTTCATAGTTGCAAAATATCTCAATTTCTATATGTGAAGCTAATAGAGTGAGATCTAATGTTGGCATCCATGTCGCTCTACAACAAATTCCTTGTTTTTCCTCATTTCCACAGATGTTTACTGAGTACCTACTAGCTGCCTCAACATTGTTCTAACCTCCTGGGGCTTAGGAAGTGAGCCAAGCCTGTTCTATCTATTTTCAGGTATTTTAAGGAGATTTATGAGGTATGTAGAAACAGGAACACAGTTCTTAAAATCTGCATTAACCAAAACCAATTTATATGTATTCTTTTTGTGTTTAGAATTCTGTATGAGGGGGCTGGGGATTTAGCTCAGTGATCAGAGTGCTTGCCTTGTAAGCACAAGGGCCTGAGTTCGATCTCCAGCACCACCAAAGAAAAAAAAAAAAAAAAGAATTCTGTATGAGTACTCAGAGACCATGTAAGTAAGAACAATGCAACTTTTTTAAAAGTAGCATGAGAGGGGAGTATTTTATGCAGGTCACCCAACAGTGATCGGCCTGGACAAGTCTGAGTGGTGCTGCATTCACCCGGATGTGCCTGCAAGAGCTGCCTTAGCTTAACCCTGACCAATACAGATGCCAGCAGCTACTCCAGCTTTTTTTTATTTTTATTTTTCTCCAGTTTTTATTTCTTGGTAGTATAGGTTTGCAGTACATAATGATTACATTGCTTGTGGAGAGTTGGTACATGTACATAACATATCTTAATTCTCTTTTCACCTTCTTTCCCTTCCCTTCCTCCCCATCCTCCATCTCTTGATCCCTCTCTCATTTGAAAAAGATCTATCTTCCTACTTCTTATGATCTATCTTCTATTTTGTTCTTTGTGCACATCTTAGGTTAACTAAGTAATATTTAAACTTATGTGTCTTCTATTTCACTTAACATTATGGTCTCAGGATGCATCCATTTTCCTACACCCAACTCAAGCTTATCACTCCTTATGGCCGAGTAGTTCTCCATCGTGTACAAATACCACATTTTCTTTCTCCATTCTTCCATTGAGGGACACATAAGTGCCTTTTTGTTTAAGTGCTACATTGTCCATGTTTATGATTCAAACTTTGTTTTTCAGTTGAGTTTAGACTGAAGAAATGTTAAATAGTGATTTGCAAATATATATATATATTTTTTTTTCTCCACACTCTTACTGAACATTTTATGTTCCCTTGACCTTCTTGTCATGAAGCTATTATATACAAATTACAAAAAGAGAAGACAGAAAGTTCAGGACACTAAATAATGATCGCTTAAATTCATTATAATAAACATCAGAGACAATTGGGTTAGTCTTTTCTAAGAAGTTCTCCGGTTCCTTAGAGTGCAGTAAGGTCAATAATTAGCAAACCATTTTTATGAAGAGCAAGACAATGGCTACTTTATTTTCAGACCATGTAATATAGCTCTTAAGCTCCTAACCTACTGGTTTCATCACTATGAAGAGGGAGGAAATAAGGACTTAAAATTGCTAAATGAAGACAGTCCGAGCTCTTCAGCCTTGAATGATTCTCCTGGGGAAACTTTACCATTTTACAACTAAAAATTTAGATTTTCAGAGCTTTTCCCTCCTCAAGATGCCAGGAAGCACAAAGAGACGTCACAGAGTCACCACCTGAGAAAGTTCAAGTTTCTTTCATGCGTCCTTGGACTTCATGAGTTCTTCACCTGGATCACAAAATGTCAATCTTCTGACCAGCTCACATTTACAAGGACGCTGCTTTTGAATCATTTGCCTTTGTAAATGTTTCACCATACCGAAAATGGCACCAAAATAGCGTGACGCTATGGAAGGAGGATTTTGGCCTTCCCCAGCTCCAACCATCTTCTGTAGGTATTTCTTCCACGCACCATACTGAGGATTCCCTCCACCGAGAAATGATACACTGGCACTTCGCTAACACTTTCTCTCCCAGAACTTCTGTTGCTCTCAACTCGGACAAATTTCTACATCTTACTTTGGCATGTGGGACTTCTGTTATATCATCTACTCTGTGCTCTACCTGGCTTAGAATAAAACTGACTGCTCAAACTTGACTCCATCAGAATTGGCTCTTGATATGTTCGTGGAGCTTAAGGAATTAGAAAATCCTCTTCGCTCTCAACAATGCCGAGCTTTCCAGAATTTGTCACACAAAAGACTCAGAAATTCTGAGTGACTTTAATGACTAATTTGACTGTCAGAACCTAGTAATGATTTTATTGCTTTTTATTGGTGTATCTGTCTTTCCAAGCCTCTTGGCTTATTTTTAAGAGATGACTAGAGGCAAAAATTATTTATGAGAAATAAAAATTAAATCAGGTTAATACTTTCAAATATTATCCTACTACAGTAATAAATTGAATTGGCCATAAAGCAAATCCTACATATAATATCTGTAATTTTTGTAAATAGCCGCGTGCTTCTGCTGTTGACAACATTTTCTATAATACAATTTTAACATCACTAATTGAGTATGATTTCACCTTTGTAAAGTTCAACTTCATTCCATATTTTTTCTAAAAGGGAGCTTACAGCTTCAGAATACTAAACCTAAATGTCTTAAATGTACATAAGGCATATATAACTACAAATTAATGTCTTCTCTCAGAAAATTAGCTGTATTTAGGAAAAATTTCCTCATGGAACACTTGGCTGAAGCTAAGTAAGGGCCAACATTCTCTTCTAGACACACCAGTCTTCTCCATTTCTTCTTTTCTTTGTGTCACAATAACCATTTTATTTATAAATTATAACTACATTGTTTCTGGTAGCAAATCAGGCTCCCAATATACGTGAAATACAAACACAAGCCTAAAATTTCCATATTTGGGCTGGACAGGCTCTTGATTACCGTCACCATCTGCATCCCAGAGCCCCAAGCACGCTAGCCCAGCACCCGCCACCCTTTCTCGGTGACACCAGAGTCATCCTTGTCCTTGTAACATGTGGTGCCACCAGGAAGTTACCCCGGCATTGACCACGGCCTGCAGATTCAGCTCTTAACCCAATCGCCTCTCACAGGTATTGTCTTTACACAGACCCAAATGCGGAGCAGTTTTCAATGCTCCATCACAGCTGGAAGGTCAGGCCGGAAAAGGGTCATGTGTAACTCAGCTCTAGATGGAAATGGAGATAAGAGTGGTGATGCACAGAAAAGGAGAGAAAGTAACAAATGGAATCAGAGTGAAATAACCAAGTGCAATGTCACGAAGTATGCCTGTCCCAGACTAGAGAAGCAAGATAGGCCCGAGAGAGACAAGTAGTTCTCGAAAATCAGGGTAAAAGGATAAAGCAGAGGCCAAGTTCTAGATGGACGCTGTTGGGCCTGGGGAGAGATTTTGACTTGCTACACGTAAGTAGCAGGCAGGCTGACTTTACGCGAAAAACATCTGGGGTTAAATGAGCTGAACTGGAATCTTAAATCTGAGTTAGCACTAGAATGAGGCAATTTGCAAACTCCTTTGACTTTATTTTCCAGTTAGCAAAAACCACTGGATTTGTGAGACACTTTCAATAATACCAGAGGAACATTTAGAAAATCTGCATAGAAGCATAGAAAGAAAGAATAATGATATTCATGATTTAAATAACCTGAATCTTTCTCAAATTAGAGATAGTACTACTTTAAAACAATTGTGCAATATGTAGATATACAATTTTATTCAACAAGTATTTTTTGATAACTTAAATAGTGTCAAATGTAAAGGGGAAAAAAAGTGTTCCTGAGAAGCATGGGAGATTTCTCCCTTAAAAAGTTTACAATCATCTTTATACAAACCAGATACACATTTGCATTAGGGTAAATTGTATTCTCTGGAGACAAAAGAGTATGTGAAAGAAGCCTGGGATAGCCAGTTAGAGGAAAAACATCTTTTTTCTTTTTCTTTTTCTTTCCTTTTTTTTCTTGTTTCTGGGGTGGAGTGGAAGTTACTGGAAGATTGAACACATAGTCTTGCATACGCTAGGCAAACGCTCTACCCCTGACCAGCACAAGATATCTTAGAGGAGAACTCAAATTCCCAGGCTAGGGGAGAGTGCAGATGCGCCAGTGATCTTAGATCTAGATCAGTTTAACCCGCCCTAGAATTGTCTGTTATTAGAATGGTGAGCTAAATAAGTGTTTATTATTTTGATCCATTGAGTTTTGGAGCAGTTCATTATATAACCACAAAAGTTATACAATATGGTAGTCTTTGAAAATAAACATCTAAGTCATGAAATCATTGATGTGCATACTTCATCTCCAATTCTAGACTATATGGTACTTGTGACCATGGTCTGTCTAGTTCCGTCTTTGATTTTTTCCCCCAGGATAAGTACAATGATCTGCAACATGGAGAAAAATCTCAAAAATAAAATTTTGTGGTTCAGCTAAATGTCATACGACAACAGAGAAGGCAAAAGTTATTATAGCCACACGCTGAAATGAAAGAAGTAGGTTGTATACTTGGCTTTGTTGACATTCCAGAAATACTCAGACATCTATTTAAATTTAGTCAAATGAGCCCTCCTCTTACAAGAGATGTCTGCTGAATTTTTCAAGGTCACAAACATAGTCTGCTATAAGTCTTTAAGAATTCTAAGAAGGGGCGTTTCTTCTTTTAATACAGCACAGAAAGCACAAGACTCCCTTCAACACTGGCTGCTTTTAATGTTGTTTTATGGCCCAAATAAAGTTACGAGTAGAAGCTGCTACTTTACTTGACTCATAAGCCATCAGTGTCCTGTGGTGTTACCTTCCTGTATGTTGTCCTCACTGCTAGAGCAAACCAGTAAAGCCATTTGAAACTCTCTTCCGGTTAGTCCAATGGGGGAAGGAATTGACAGAAGAAAGACAAGCTTGTCAAAATAAACTGCAGATTGTTGACCTATTTCTTGTATCAATATCCCTCAGCCACTCCGTCTCTCATAGTTGGTGCAGTGAAAACATTAGCACAAACAATACACAGCCATCTATGTTGTGATATTACTAGTTCACTTTTTTTTTTACCTATTTTATCTTTTCGGTATAATATAAAATGTGATATGACTATCCCAGAGATTACAGAGGAGATGTTTTATAAACTCTGAAATCTATATTACACTAACATGCATGCTGTTTTGGCAAAACAGTCAGCTACTCTGCAGGATAAAAATGTCATAATGGTCTTTTTCTGAAACCTATTACCTAAATTACTATTAATAATAGCATGACAAGATAATTAACACCTGCACAACATTTTTTATTTTAAGAGTGCTTTAAAATATTAATTGCATAACCTCTTCAACACCCTGATTTACAGCTAGAAAAACCAAAGCAGAGGTTAAGTGATTTCTCAAAAGTAAAAATACCATGCCTAAAATTTAGCAACACGGCCCTGATATCTCTGCCTTCACCTTAGACCAACGAGTGATTACTCGCTTCCCTTTTTATCCAGGATCAAGAAAACTGAACATGGCATTAATATAATACTCTACAGCCGGTCACAATGATAGTCAACAGTCTACCCGCGGAATTATATTCAGATTCTGCTTCCTGCAAAGGAAGAAAGCCTAATGAAACATCACTCAGCAAGATAACTAATTAAAATCCAAGACTTCTCCATCTTACTTGGGATTTGTAAGTACAAAAGACATTGTGAATATATTTCTTGGTGGCAGATGCTGTTGTCCTTCAAACTCAGTGAAAAACAGAACAATAATTAATCAATAAAGTTCAGAGGGGTTTAAGAAGTAGGTGAGGACAATACAGAATCTTGAGGCCTCACAGATACGATGACAGCCCAGTTGATACGCTAAACTGGCATCATTTCTTGGGTGATGTGATTCTACAGAGGGTTACCGAGGAAACAACATTTGCAATTCATTTATCAATTATCTCTTTCTTTTACTGCTACCTAGACAAGTAATTTTGTTCCATAGAGTTGGCAAAACACCAGTTTGGCTAGCACCTAACTGCTGTGGAAAATTTGAGCTCCAGAGTGTGGTAGCAAGTCTGTACAATTAGCTCTATTTGATAAAGAAATCTCGAGCCTGTGTGGTGGTGAGGTGATTTTGGGGACACTGTATACATACAACATGTAAAAACAACTGTGGGCTTTTACATTCAATTAAATGTCCTTTAAAAAACAACCAGATTCCTGATAATATCGCATCAGGAAAATTATTTTTGAATAAACAGTAAAAGAAATACACTTATTTATTCAATTGGAGAGTAGTTTTAGTGGCAAGAGGCACAAATAATAAGGTTCAAATAAAGTAGGGCAGATAATAGGATATCAAAATTATGAATTATGTCAATTTGCTAGTACCAGTCTGGTGGAAAATACGCTACCATTTGTAAATAAACTAGTTTTATATGACTTGGAAGCTGATATTATAAGTAAAATATATTGGTCTTATTAATTTAATTACAATTATAGAAAGGTATATCCAACACTGTGGAATTACGTTACTTCTTGGTTTGCAGTCTTTGAGAAATATCAGTAGTCATTTGAATAAAATATATATACCATATTGTTTCTAGCATTATTGTAGAATAACTAAATGGTTCTCCTGATGAAGAACAAAAGGAACCTGGAGGGAAAAGTCAGACAAATGTGAAAACAGGAAATTTGAGAATTTTTAAAACTTTGTGTTCCATTTAAAAAGTTTCAGCCACACTAATACGGGAAATAAAGTCAAAGGGCACTTGAAGAAGAGAAGTCCTATAGAGAACATCTCATAAAGCTGAGAAACTAAAGGGATATATTCACACTGTAAACTAGAAACAAACACACTATTCTAAAGGAAGAATCAAGAACATTGGCCATTGTTGAGGGAAAAACATAAATTTACTTTAAGAATTTGTAACCAAAACTCCGACTTCTGTATTGCACTGTTTGAAATTCATGAAAACTTTGTAGTCTGGAAGACCTCTAGGTGTCTCAAGTCAATGGTACACTGAAGGAATTAATAGAAACAAATACATACATACTCCATGAACAGACTAAGTTGAAGTCCAACCAGAAAAAATTTCATCAGTTAAAGACACAAGAAAATTGAGCAGATCACTCCCCAAAATTGAGCAGATCACTCTCCAAAATTACAAGATAGAATTTAACAAGCTACCATGAGTGAACATTGTGTAAAACAACTGTGGTAGACTTACTGATATGCTGTCCTTTCGAGGATATTTGTACTGCTTGGCTGAGCGGAATGGGGAGGGCACCTTCTCTTAAGATCCACATCAGGCTTACGTGATAGCGTTGTCCCGAGTCACATGCCCCCAGAATCAGTTTGCAGCTGGTGGCAGAGGAAGGTGAAGGCTGAAAAGATACAATGACTTCTATCAACCACAATTCCAAGGGTCATATCTGCTTCTCGGCCCTCATGACATTGGCTGGTGGTCATGTGTAACTTTCAGGGCAGCTCGAATTTTATATCCTGATTTTCCCAGGCATCCACACTTAATAAACCTCTTAACAACTCTACTCATTTTTCACCATCTGCTTCACAGCACCCAACACTCAACGCAAACAACAGAACCCCACACTCAAAGACTGACAATCCTAAAAGCATCCATTTATTTAATATGCTTTGGGAAATTAAAGAGAAGTTCAAAATGTAAATTAGAAAACATTATTAGAAAGAGATTTGCAAAGGTTTTAAATAGAGTTACTAGAAATGAAAGCTATTAGAGATGAAATGAAAAATTCAGTAAATGGATTAAACAGCAAACTAGACATAGCTGAACAGATCATGAAGTACAAAATATATCTGAAAAATCTGTCAAAATTTGGCCCTGAGAAAAAAGTTACTAACAATATAAAAGAGAGGTTGGAACATGGAGACTTGTGTCCAAGGGGAATTTCAAAAGAACAAAACACAGAAAATGGGAGATAACATAGTATTTTAAAAGATAAAGACTAAAATGTTCAGCAAAGTGCTTGAAATACACGGGTCCTTACAAATCTGTAAACACCATGAATATGATTTTAAGAAACAAACAAACACCAGGCATGCTGGTGCACGCCTGTAATCCCAGCACTTGGGAGGCTGAGGCAGGAGGGCTGCCTCAAGTTTGAGCCAGCCTGGGCTACATAGTGAGTTCAAAACCAGCCTGAATTACATAGCAAGACCATGCAAAAAAAAAAAAAAATTAAAAAACAAACAAAAAGAAAAAAAAAGCCCCAAATCCATTTACAACATATTCACACTCCATAACATTAAATCAAAAGAGAAGATTTCTAAGGATGGAGAAAGAAAAAATAGACTAGCACTTAGACTGATGCTAGAATGACAGAAGACCATAGTATGATGTTTATTAATGAAAAAAGAAAGATCATCCTAGAATACCATGTCCAGTGATACTGCTTTTAAAGCCAGATTGAAAAATAAAGGCATAAAAAAATATAATAGCTCTAGAGGGCTATCACCAATACCACACCAAAGAAAATTACAAAATATAAATTATAGATGGAGTGGAAATGACTCTAGATGAAAGATTGAACTGAAATTGCAAACAAACTTATTTCAGAAAACAAGCTTATTCTAAAGAATTGTTACTAATACAAATAAATGGACATACACTAATGTCTAAAATAATGTTTCTTAACATAAATTTGGTAGAATCTGATTAGATTTAAATGATATGTTGTTTGGAAGAAGAACGACAATTTTTTTTAATGTCTACAAAATTGATTCCTAAGGTATGCAGGCTGATTTGCCTGGGTTAAACCCAAATAGTTGAGGAGGAGAACGGATAAATAAATGCTCAGAAATGAAAAGTTCAGTAAAATACTTAAAAAATATCTAAACAAATTTAGCAAGCTAACTATAATAAACAATGTGTTTAAGAATAGGCACAAATCAAAAGCAGGTTGGGTTTATTGCTGAATCAAAGCTTTTTTTGAAAACTAGATTCTGAGAAATTATGATAAGCAAACCACTCCAAGAATTGTAAAACTTGTTTCCAATAAAAGTAGCATTTATTTATGACACACTGTCTCGAATTAGGGGTAGGTACAGCCATGGCTCTGCAAAGGATACCTCTGAAAATTTGAAACCAATATTATTATTGATATTAAATACTTAAATTCTTTAAAATCATGAAAAACATTTCTTTAAAGACTTCTAATATGATTTGAATTTATCGTTAAACCAAATATTCTAGTTCGCTCAGCTCGAATAATAACACGAAGAGAGAAGATAGAAAAGAAGATACAAAACTTTCTTGTTTGTTGAAAATAATTCCATTGTCTATGTAGAAAGTAAAAGATACAGATACATGATGAGCATAATGATTAAAGATTAACAGAGCCAAACATAGATATAATAGTGTGTGTGTGTGTGTTAACATGAAGTGTAATGGCAAAACACAGTGAATGCTTAAATTTTAAAAATTTGTTACAGCCAAAGGTATCTTGCCCTTAACCCCCCTCAAAATACTCCTCCTCGCTTTCAACACACTTAACCCATGTTCTTGTTGCATTCTTAAGCAGCTCTGGAAGTTCTCTTTCGTTAGTCCCTCTGAGGTATGATAAAAACATGAATGGAGTTGCTGAGCGCCGTCCAATGGATTAGAATTGAGTTGAATAAACTTCACATAATTCTGTGGGAAAGATGCCACTGAAAATGTATGTAATGTAATTCTTGTCATATGAAATTCAAACAACAGAAGGCTCCTAAGATATTGATAATCTACTTTTTAACCTGGAAAAGATAATAATTGGTCGTGTAGATGAGATTTAGATAGATAGTCAGACACAGAGATAGAAGATGAAGAGCTTCCTATTACCTTTGTTTAAATCTTCACTGCACCTTTTGATTATGGAGCATTTATAAACAGATACATCCATACTAGACCTAGTTCCGGAGCCTTAATGCCTCTTAAGCACTTTGACTTTGAAGTCAGACGAATTTGGATTCAAGTTCTGGTTCAGTCCATTAACATTTGTGTGATTTGCCAGAAGCTTATTTAACTTCTCGTATCTGGTCTGTTTTACCCAGAAATAGTATAATAGTACCTACATCATAGAAATCTAAATTTTCTATTTTTTTTATTTTAGTGGTACATTTTAGGTGTACATAATAACATTCATCTTAGGGAATTTGTACCTATACATAATATATCTTGCTTCTACTTTTTTGCCCATTCCCCTCTCTTCCCTATGAGCCCTGTTCCCCTCCTTATTTACAAAAGTTTTGTTTCCATTTTTTCCTTCTATTCTCTTTTTTTTTCTTGTCCCTTTCTTCCTTTCTCCCTTGCCTCTCCTTTGTCCTTCTTCCCACTTGAACAATTTCCTCCTTTTCCCCAATATATATTATACATTTTGGTCCTTATTTACACTTTTGAGTTCTCACACGACAGAAACAATGTGGTATTTAAAAATGCGTGTCCAATTTATTTCACTTAAGAGTATGGGCTCAAGGTTCATCCATTTACCTAAAACCACACACACACACACACACACACAATCTTCTTTAACTAAAATTAAAGTTATACAAATAAAGTACTGTACTCAGCATAGTACCTACCACAACAACACTCACGATTAGAAATTAACTTTTCTTGAGAGGAGGGGTTGGTGCTGGGGATCAAACTCAGGGCCTTGCGCTTCCTAGGCAAGTGCTCTACCACTCAGCTAAATCCCCAGCCCCCTAGACACTAATTTTTATCATCATCTCCACAATGCTTGAAATAATGGAAACATAAAAACTTACACTAGACTTAGACATGCTCAAGATCTAAAGTTATACTACTTGTATAACCTCAAAGCTTTTATACTGTCTCGGGTGCTTCATTTTTCATATTTAAAATGGAGGGAAGAATATTTAGACCTATGAGTAAAAGGAAAACTAAATGAAATAACAATTGATCAGCTCTCTACGAGAGTGCTTGTTGTACACTCTGTATTGAGTGGGACATAATTCCTATTTTAGCAGTATAAGGCCAATGTCAATGCTTTTATTTGAATGTGTATCCCCCCAAATTACTCACGCTAAAGGCTTGGTCATTTGCATGGCACTACTGGGAGGTGATTGAAGCTTTGCAAGGTAAGGACTGGCCCTCAGGTTATTAAGTGTATGCCCTTGAAGGACACCGTGGAACCCTAGTCTCTCAGCTTCTCTGCTTCTGGGTTCATGAGGTAAACAGTTCGTTCCTACACACTCCTGCAGCGATGGGCGGCCCTCATCAGAATCCCAAAGTCACGGGGCTGCCTGACCTCGCCCTTGAGCCTTCCAGAACCATGAGGCAAAATAAAGCTTTTTTACTTTGTAAGTATCCTGTGTTGAGGACTGTTCTTGATGGAAAACTGAGTAATACAGTCAGTAAAGTATCTTCCTAATTCATTCTAGTGTCTTTGTATCATGTCCACATAGCTAGGCTGAACTTCATTCTCCAAAGCCCCCGTGTCTATTCGTTTCAGGTTACAGAGCCTGTCAGAGAGAATTGTGTAGACCTAGAGGGAGGAAAAGAATCACAGCCATTCACATAAGCTGGCTCACCTCCATGTGAGGCTCCACCTTGTCCCAGATCTTCCTACAGCTTTTCTTACTTCTGGACTAAATATGTTTTAAGTCCTGTAATGAACAATTCTACCTCTTGTTTGAGGACTCAACCCTTCAAGGTTAAAGGCAACGAGACTGACATGAATTTTAACCAAACCCAAGCCAGCTCAGGCCTGTGGGCCTTTGATTTCTCTTGCTCTTCCCATTTTAAATTCACCTCTCCTTTCTGAGGCCTGCGTTGCAGATTCCGAGCTTCCTCAGCATCAGATACAATTGCAACAGCATTACAGGAAGGGACATCTGAGCCGGGTCCCAACATTTTCTGAGGTTAAATTCTTAGAACAAAGTCTATATTTGTGTGTGTGTTTGTATACACATATATGTATGTATGTGTGTGTATAGAAAGACATATATGTGATAATATATATGCATTTATATGTGAATAGAATGATTAAAATATAATCACAAAAGAAATGTGTGTAACTTAGTAGTTTTGCTCCTCTGTCTAACTCCCGACCCCCCTACATTCTTCTTACAATTTATGACATGGCAATAACTTATGCATCTCATGCTGAAAAATTACACCCAGTCTTCTGGTAAGAAGCTCGAGAGAAGAGGCACACGGGAATTCTGAGTGAAACACACAGTTCGGGTGAGGTAAACCAAGCCTCAGTCTCCCAGCTCTCTGATGCAGGGAGCAATAGTTGGACACAAATACACTTGGTTGAGGGTTCTCACTACCAAGGCTCATATTGTTAACCATCCTGCTTTCAGATCATATTCAGTAATATCATACTCACGTTTTATTCCTACATTGGAAATCACCATGACAGCACTGGAACAGGGATGTCACTATTGCTACCACATTTGTCCTTCCTCAGAGATGTTCCTTGGACGGATGAGGATAGAAGGATGAACGTTTTGGAAATCCAGACTGACTTTTATCCTGAAGTCCAGTGATCTATCTCAAAGTTACCTTCCTCTTCTATGCTTTGCATAAATGGGATATGGAAACTCTAGTGAGTGTGTAAGAGTCTTGCTTAAATCAAGGTTTCAATTCTGTTGCCATGGCAAGTATTTATTATGAAACCACAAATCTGGACAAAGTCATAAAACTAAACTAATCTCACATCTTCCTGTTACCGATGAGGAAACTATGGCTTAAAAAGATTACAGTTAAACTTGCCAAAGCCACAGAAGTATTTAGTGTCAAATTGCTAAGGAAAATGTTGTTGTGAAAAATGGGAATATCCATTGTTGTTTTGTTTCGTTTACTTTTTTCAACCCTAGTGGCCAAATGCAATTCTGGGAAAGCTAGACTTTACAGATTTCTTAATAGACTATCATCAGAGCATGCAGAGCAACAAATTATCCTACGGGGTTATATGTTTATTTTCCTTTCCTGAAGTAAGAGATCGATCTTAAATTTCTTTGGCATTTCAACAGCATTCAAGACGGAGAGGAGAAGCCTGGAAATTTTTAAATAATTCTGCTGCACTTATTAAAAGCTCATGTGGTCATACCGATGATATTTGCTGTGTCCGCAGTGGTAAACCTGTGAGAGCTGGCAGGAAATCAATGTTACCTCTTGTCTGCTTCTCAGTGCTACAGAGAATTTCGCCCTTGATGGTTGAAGATTTAATAACATCAATAAGTACTTTTCCACTCTCTGAATATGTTTCATTTTATGATTTGAATCGAACTATTTTTGCTTTTTAGGAATGTTTCTCACCCTTCTTGAATTGTGACTCCATTCGGGAAGGTGCTAATGAGGCCATAGTTATAAATGTCATTCCCATCTGGGATGGGACAGTCACAGCTTTATCAAGTCCTGTAAAAAATAACTCCCTCTGAGATACATTTAAGAACGGATCAGAGCAAATTTCTTTCTTTTCCTGAAAAGACGTGTGTGTCATTCTTTCTCATTCTTTCACAAATTGCAAACCCCCACCCCGCCCACCGTGCAAAGCATGGAGACTCACAGAGACACATACACTCACGAGTGGTCTAGCCATATCAGCACATGAAAAATAATTAGTGTAATGCCACTACTGTTGGCTGTAATGGATAAATGTGAAGCTGAATGGTGTGAAATTGAACTTCTTGTTCACAAATTTACAAGCTGTGTGACCAAAGGCAGTCATTTAACTGAAGCTTCAGTTTTATTATGTTTAAAATGGAAAGAATAATGATGTTTTTCACCCGGAATGAATTAAATTAATGAGGGCAATTAGTACACATAACACAATATTTCATTTATTCTAGTCAATGAATATTTGCTTAACATATTTTGAAAAATAAATAATGCCTGGTTCAACAAACAGATATCTACTTCTGTAGTGGCTCATTTTGGATTGGTTTTACTTTTACTTTTGGTGCTGGGGCTCGAACTCAGGCCCTTGTGCTTGCAAGGCAGGCACTTTAATCACTGAGCTAAATCCCTGGTTTTACTTTTTTTGTAAATTGATACAGATTAATTTGTAGGTTTGGTCCAGGGGTGATTTTGAGAATTTTCAAAGAATTGTTTAAAAAAAAATAACCTTTGACTGAATATCTTACCTAATTGACCTCACATCTTTGAAGCGAAGGACTGAGAAGAAATTTATGATAAACTGGTATACGAAGTCAAACATACTTTTCCATTATTCTGTGACTCAGTCTTCAAAAGTCCGTTCCCATTACTTACCTTAGCAGGGAAATTGCTGAAGAGAAAGACGTCCTAAGATAAAGGCGGTGCATAAAGTACGTAGGGGAAATGGCGACACGGTCAACCGTAGCTGTGGGGAGGGTCTGGGCGAGGAGACTCAAGAGAAAAGAACCCAGATTGAAAAGGAGCTGAGAGCTCAGGAAGAAAACGTTCTTTCCCAGGTGCAAATCAAGGGTGATGAGGTTAAATAGCCCATCAATCAATCCTCATGAAGAAAACGTGGAGGAAATAGAAGGCGCTTAGTTTGAAGGTTTTTTCCTTCCCCATGAAACAGAAGACAAAGTGTTTGGGGTAGAGATTGAAAGAAGAATAAGAAAAACTGAAAAGAAATAGTTTTGTGGAAAACAAACTATGTTGTAGACAAAAATAATAGAAAGTGAGGTGGGAACCAGGTCAAAGAGGCTAAGTCGGGCCTGGATCTAATCAGAGTGGCTGCCTCCTGTGGAACGTAAAACTGAGACGCCTAAACAGAGGCAGGAAAGATTCTGGGTTTGTAGAATTGAAGGTCCCTGTGGTGTGACTAGCAAAGGTCATTGTGGTGAGAGACTTAGAGGGCTCAACACCGCCTGACTGTGGTCAGCATCCCACAGATGAAAACCACTGAATCTGACTTCAGGGGACTAGCACCTTAATAGAAGTTGTTCACACTTCAGGGATTTGTTTAGTGGACAGCCTAACTGAATTTTCCTCATCAATACTACGACAGTGATGTTCAGCTGGAGAAGGCCATTGGTATCAAAATCAGTTTTCAATTCTATTACATATGTATATACTGAAATGGACCCAAATCAAATCATCAAATCACTGAAGATGTCCTGCCTTGTTGCTTTCTTTTACCTACTCAAAATCATGCTATTATTTTTCCATTTGTGTTCATGTGTGTGTTTGTGTGTGTGTGTGTGTGTGTATGTAATTGTTTTAGTTTGCTAGGGCTCCCACAAAAAGTTAAAAGAAGTTGGGTAACTTATACAATACCAATGTATTATTTCAGTTCTGGAGCCTGGAGATTGATGTTGGTGAGGTTGGTTCCTTGTGTTGGCTGTCAGAGAGAATCTGTTCCATGCTCCACTCAGAGTCTGATGGTTTTCTTATGGCATTAAGCATTCTTCAATTTGTAGATACAACATTCTGACCTCTTTGTTCATGTTCGTGTGGCATTTACACTGTGCATGAGTGTGTGCAAACTTCTCCTGTTTATAAGGATTCAACCATATTGGATTTGAGGCCTACCACTCCGTGTGACCACTTCTTAACTCTATAAATCTGTAATGATCTTATTTCCAAATAAATCCCAGTTTGAGGTTCAAAGGGCTAGGACTTCAACATACGTATTCTTGGAAAACAAATTCAAGCCATAACACTTTCCATATATCAGTATGTATATATAAAAATCTGTACTTATATCTGTGTTTCTATCTAAATCAAAATCTATCCATTTGAATATTTTTCTATGTAGTATACACATATTATTTTCAAAGTGACAAAAGGTTTTTACATTTTTTACATTTTTCTTTCTACATGATAAATATTTCCTTTTCATTAATCTTCTTCATTGTTCATACTTAAGAAGAAAAGCAACTCTTAAAAAGCTGTTGGAATGACAAGACAGCACATACAACATTTCTAAGTTCAATCACAAAATGGAAGCAACAGCACTTAAATTCATAAACATAGTTCAATAAAAATAATTGTCACTTGTATATTTAAAACTGGAAATCCAAGGTGTGTGTGATGGTGCCGACCTGTAATCCCACCATTCTGGGAGGCTGAGGTTAGTAGATAACAAGTTTAAGCCCAGCTTGGTCAATTTAGCAATTTAGGAAGACTCCATCTCGAAATAAAAATTTAATAATGGCAGGTGATGTATCTCAGTACAAAGGCCCTTGCTTCTGTTTTTTTTTTTATTTTATTTTAATGGTACATTTTAGATGTACATACTGATAACATTCATCATAGGGAATTTGTACCTGTACATGGTATATCTTGTTGCTTCTTTTTTCCCATTCTTGTCCCTTCCCCTCACCCCCTCCTCTCCCTATTTACAAAAGCTTCGTTTCCATTTTTAACTTCCATTTGTTATTTCTCTCGTCTCTCTGTTCCTTTCCCCCTCCCTTGTTACCTTTCCCATTTGGAGATTTTCTTCCCTCTCCCAATATAATACATTTTAGTCTTTATTTATACTTCAGTTTCTCACACCAGAGAAACTATGCAGTATTTAAACATGTGCATCCGATTTATTTCATTTAAGAGTATGGTCTCAAAATGCATCCATTTACCTAGGAATATCTCAAGCTTATCATTCTTTATGGCAGAGTAGTACTCTATTGTATAAAAAAAACCAATACTGCAAAAAATATGCAGAAAAGACAAACGAAAATACTCCCGAAGTAACAATTTCCAAATGTAGATATTATCTCGAGGGCTAGGAGGACAAACCCAGACTCTAGAAGAAGGGGCCCCATAGCACAGAAACACTGGTTTCTAAGAAGAAAGGGGCAACACCTAGCTGGCACTGATGTCTCTCTCTGGAGGTGGGTCCCCAGGGACTAAGACGCTCATTTCTGAGAGACACCTTCACCTGCTGGAGGTGTGTCTGAGGACTGGCAAAACTATTGTAAGTGGGGTGAATTGTTGTTGGAGTGACACTTAAGAACAAGAAGTAGAAACAGGCAAAGGCAATGAGCAGAAAGAAACACGTTCTCCCACAAGTTTGGCTATTTCTCCCAGCACCGCTTATTGGCACAGCCTTTATAGGCAGCCTGCAGGTAAAGCGGGGAGACGGGACTGCAAACCTTCCACATCACAACACAGAGTATGGAGGGGTAGATTCGACACTGAGAGACAATATCTCACTGTCCAGGACCGTACAGGAAAGATGAAAGACCACAGAACTTTTCGTCAAAATTTCCCTTTAAAGACACTTACCATATTCTGATGGTTCCCAAACAGGCTTTTTCTGAATGTTGTAGGCTTTAATATGATTTTTTTTTTTTTACTTCTCTAAACCTACTTTGATCAAATATAGACCAATAACCATTGTCAGACCTTCCCTCCACCTTACTGACTTCAAACAAATCATCGAGGAAGTGAATAATTGTTCCAAAACAAAAGACGCTTCCTTCACACTCTTAACCCTAGACAACTTGGATATCTAATTCTCTAGAACTAAAATTAAATTGTTTGTAAACTTCTGGAAAATGCAGGATAAGTTAGCGCAAATTACTTGACCTGTTAGAAATCTTGGAAGTTCGTATTTTATCTATAACCTCATCATCGAGTGTCACAATATATTTTCATTGTTGAAATTTGGGTATAAATAAAATGACATTATATGATTTGCATTTGTTGACCATCTCACGATACATTCACTGATGATTTGGGTGAACTAAACTCTGGATATGTCAACACCATGTTTTAATTCTACTTCAAGTTCCTCTTAGAAAACTACTATAAATCTCAGTTACAAAATATGTGTTACCTAAATATGAAGATTATCAGTCATTCTGCAGAATTCTTATTGAAAGAAAACTTACAGTAGAACTATTACTTGGGTATGGATTATTCTATAGGTTAATAGGGTTATACAAAGAAGAAAGAAAAACTAGCCAAATCCTTTTTATAATTACAAACTCATTTTATTAAATGGCAGCCAATTAACGAGGAGGGGGATAGGGAATAAGGAGTGGGCATTTACATTGTTCACTTATTAAGGAACCAACTTTATTTAATGACTAGTAATCACCATCTGTCTTCTTAACTCCATTTTAGGCATGATAAAAAGTGATTATCTCCATGTAAAACCCTTTAAATTCCTCAATAATGATATATCAAAGGTCTCCAAGATTCTATAAACAAAAGTATAGGATTAAAAAACTACTACTGTACTCCGGCCAAAAAGTTTTCTCCATTTACTCACAGCACCAAGGTAAACAAAGTCAGCAGCCCCACAGCTGAGCGAAGTGGACTGATCTTCCTGTCTTTAGGCGCAATAAAATTTGCTTAGAAGTTAAACACACTATAAAGGTAATGAAATAAAATTTCAATTACAATTAAGAGGAAGTAACAGGGATGGTTTTAAAATTCAAACTGCCTAATAAAATTACTTTTTAAGATTATTATATTTCAATGGAAAGTTTTGAGACTAGCAGGGCAAACAATAAGTGCATATTTTGGCATGATAATTCGTGACAGTATTGTATGAGAGAAATTAGAAAAGCTCAATTGTTATTAACACCAACTAAGAAAACTATTCTCTTTCTTATGTAACATTTACTCTGATTTTATAGAACTCAGCTTTATTTTCTTCTTAAATATAAAAACTTTGTCTGCTGTAAAACATTTGGTCAGTCAGTTTAACTAACACCATGGTGAGAAGAATGTGAACTGCCAAACGCTTCAGATTGTATCTCAAAGAGAAGGTTCCAATTCTTCCCAGACTATTTGCTCTAATTAATTCTTCAAGTCTACTTCCCTTAGAAAAATTCAAACTGTGGTTATGTTAGTCCATTTGGGTTGCAATGCCAAAATATCTTACTCTGTGTCATTTTTAAACACCAGAAATGTGCTGCTCTCAGTTCTGGTGGGTGGCAAGTCCAAGATCAAAGTGCCAGTGGATTTGGGGTCCAACGAGAGCTCCATCTTTGCTTAGAGATGGCCCTTTCCTGCTCCATGCTCACTTGATAGAAAGTGCAGAAGTCTCCAGAATGCCTCTTTCATAAAAGGCCTTCATCCCCAACATGATAGTGGAATCCTCATAACTATACTGACCTCCAAAACCCCATCTCTTATTACCACCGTAGTAAGAGCTAGATTTCAACGGACATAAACATTCAGACCACAGCAGTCCTCAGATACAGACTAATTTTCAACGGACATAAACATTCAGACCACAGCAGTCCTCAGATACAGACTAATTTTCCTACCTTTCCTCAAAATGCTAACTGGGCCATGACTTAACTGGCTATGTGTTCCGACTTCTATATAATTGCCACTGTGTTATAGGAAAAACTTTCATACTACTCATCATTCTATATGCTTTTGTCTCCCCAAGTTAACAACAAAGATTCTTCAGCGCCTTCCATGGTCGCTCATTAGCATTTGACTTCACAGATGCTCGTCAAAGTCAGGCATGGTTGCTGTTGAAGTAAGTTCCTAGAAGCCTGAAATAATAGCATCAGCATCTGCGATGCTGTCATCTTCCTTAGTGTCAGCTTCTTCTGAAACAGGCAGGAAGGAAACAGGAGCTGCCTTTAGGCCAAAATGTTGATCTCTGCATAGAACCTTGAATATTTATGCTTCTTCAATTTCTGTATTACAATATTATTGCCAGAAGCAGAGAGAGAAGAAAGAATTTTTGGACTAATCTTATTCTAATTCTAAGCTTTTTTTTTTTTTAAAGACTATGTTGTGGTCCCTCTCCTGTTTAACTTACATTTTAAGAGCTTGATTCTGTTTCTAGATGAGTTGGGTACAAGCCTACCTGCCAGCCAAAAGGAGAAAAAGAATACTCTGCTATAGGGTTGACATGGTTTTAGACCATGTGCTAGGAGCAACTTGAAGAAGCAATAAACTCTTTTGGCTAATTACTGTCAGACGGAACAGCTTAACATCAACTCCACTGAATTTAAAATTGTTGTCTTTGGCAGGAGTACTCAGGTGTTAAAATGAACAGTATTAAATAACTCCATCCAGCAAGTCAATTCATCCTATTACTAAGGAGTATGCTTTGTAGCCATTTCATCCTGGTGGGCCGATCAGCTTGTAGTGCCACTCAAAATCAAGGACAATTCCGAGATTTCTCTTATGGCAAAGACATCTTATGCTCTCAAAATATTTTAGGTCACAGTAAGTCACCCCGCACCTGGGATTCCATGCTCACTGAATTGTCCCAGTTCACTCTATTTTAGGGAAAACATTTTGGATTTCACTTTGAAGAGGGATGACCTTTCCTAAGTGCACACAAGGCTTCTGCTATAAACAGGAAAGCCGATGTCACTCTCTGATGTCTTAATTTCTCAGAGAGCTGCATCTTTCTGTAAACAAAGGAGAAAATACCTACAATTTGGTTACTTAACGTGTGGAATTCAGTCTTGGTTCCTCTAAATATGGTTACTAGAGGGCGCCATTCCCGAAATGTCTTAGTTTGTCTTTGCTATTAATGTCTTCATTATGTCATGGTTGAAGGTTTTGTTTTGTTTTTTCATTTCTACTGGAAGTAAACATAAATGGTAGACACACACACTCACACTACTGACATTTGGCTAAATCATTATTGAGGATATTATGTATTATATTGGCAAATGCCATTTTTATGAGAGTTTACTGATTAATTTCGTGTATGAGTCAATGCTGGGAAAAATTCTCAACAAATGATCTTATACATTTGCATTGACAGAAAATGGACCACATTCTCTTTCTTGATATGAATCAATCTATATTTCAAAACTGAGTTTAAATCCAGACTTCCTGAGACCTTTATCGACTTACCCTAATATCACTAATGTTCTCCTTTGAAGTTCTATGACATTTATTATCTGTAATTTGTAATATTGTGCTTAAGCAAGTTAATGAGCTTTCCACAATAGTCTCTGGGACAAGTACAGTAATGAAGCACAGAAGGCTTAAGTGATTATTATAACTAGTTCTAGTGAATTACAATCATTCCTTTATTTTTGTCACTTTTTGTCACTTGCAGCAGTCTGCAAGTCTTTATTCTTTCACAATAGTGTTCTTGTCTTGTTAAACTCCACACCCCCAGCATATAGTTAACTTGTAGGAAGCATTCCCTAAGTATCCACTGGATGAAAAAACTTTCAATGGCTCCAGCTTTCCCTGTGGATCAGTACTTCTTAATCCTTCTAGGACATAACAATATTACAGGCTAAAAACTGAGAATTCAGAATACCAACCACAGAGTTATTGAGGTGGTAACTGGGATGTGTAGTATAAGCCTCTGAATGGAATATAATTGTTAAGGAAGCATTATAGATTTCAATAGAAGGAATGTAAAGTTTTAAAAGCCTGCTTTGGAAAATAAAGTTTCAATTCCTTTCAGAGATATAGAAAGCCTTAGGAAATCTCTCTCAGATGTACATTTAAAAAATGTTTTCCACCACCCTTTTCCCATCCAGTAAGCACCAAGCAAATGGAGCCATATATTACCGTATATGCAGGACCCCTGGAGTGCTAAACCACTCCAAGCTTCAAACTCCTCTCTACTCCCTCAGGCTCTTGCCTTTAGAGCCCAGATCAAAGACCACCTTTTCCAGGAAGGCTTCTGCCACTACCTTGAACCCCAGTTGGCAGCAACGAGTTCCTCAATAATGACTTAGACTGTTTTTTTCTATTTAGTACCAAAATTATTAATGCAACTAATTATCCCTTCTCATGTAAGACTGTTAGTTCCCTAAAGACAGGTTTTAGGACAAAGTCATCTTTAATTCCCTGAAAGCACTGGTCATAGTATGTAAGGAAAATTAATCCAAAAAATACAAGTAGTCCTTGACATTTCTGCATAGCTTCCTTTTATTTCAACACATTTCCCTCCTTTCTGTGACCCGGACACTGACTCTTGTCCCAGGTGATTCTAAGTATGAAGTGGTTAAGCGTTAAACATCCCAAGCCCCTCTCCTCAGAATCATGTTTAATGTCGTTACATAAGAAGTGACAAGGCCCCCACACTGGGAGATCTGTTTTCATTCGTCTTCGGCAAGGAAGCGTTTCTTCCACGCTGGGGACCTGGTCACTTCTTTTCGTCGCCTCCTCATGGGAGAAAGAACACAGAGGACACTGACAGGCTGGAAAGAGCTTCAGGCCAACTTAGAGATAAAAACCAGCTTCCCCGATAACAAGGAAGCCAGGCAGCCAGCATGTTTCTGAATGTTTTGGAGAGGAACAAAAGCTCTTTACTTACTGAATTTAAAGTTCACTTTGAACATTTGCATTGCAAAGACTAAGAACGGAGAACCACGTGGCATAAGGAATGAGGTCAAGAGAAGCAGGGAAAAGGATCAGCAGAACAATTCCAGAGAAGTCAGATCGGAGATCTCAGCTACTGAAGAGGAGCTGTCATGGGACCCTCAGTGAGCAGAAAATACAAGTTGACAGCAGAAACTCACAGGATGTATTTTAAACTCTTACGTATATTTACATTTAAATAATGTATGCATTAAAATGTAGAATTCGCATTAAAAACCTCTTTGGAGTTTGTGTTAAGTCCAGAGCTATAGGAACTTGGGACGTAAGAACAGGATGGGAGCGTCATGATCAAGTTTCCGATTCCCAGAAAAAGGAAAAAACTGAGAAGCACCCTTAGAGAAAGTTGTCTTGAGAATGCTGAATTAGGTCTAAGAAAACTGCACATTGCCTTTTCTTAGCTAACTGTTGCACCATGAGGATTCTTTCTAGACTCTCAGGAAATTATTCTACTTGACATCTGTAATGAACACCGGAACGGCTAATGGATGATGGATATTTGTTCTTTGTTCTTAAGGGGTGCACGCTGTCACTCAGTTTCTCATTTTCATAGTTAGACAATCCTAATTCTTCTGTATTTCATAAGCCAAAGTAAGCAGTAAACCTAATAAAAAAGGGACTTCTCTTCACCTCCATCACATAGATATTACAATTGCTTTTAACATCCAAAAGAATAGACACAATTTTTCTTGTAATATCTTCCTCTCCATTTAGACATTGCTTGTCGTTGGGATCTACAAGCTCCGCAGAGCATAACTTACTTGCAACATGTGTCACTTCTTCCTTCCAAGTGTTAACTCACCGACTAGAAAATGTAACGAAATACTCGCCCTGGCACTGCCACCTGCCTTTGTTCACTTTGAGCTGATAATGCAACATAAAGGTTTTTGCCACCTCTGGATCCAGGGGCTTTAACAGTCACTGCTGGGCACTTCCTGTGTGTAGGGAGCTTTAAAAGCCTTGCTGCTTCGGTGTTATGTTTCAATAACTAGAACTGAGATAGAAGCCTCACATATTCCTCCAATGCAGATGAGAAGAATTTTCTCTGATAGTCACACACTCAGAGTCTTGCTGATAAATAACACTAGAGCTCGAGCAAACGTTTTCCAAAATAATCTACACTGTGACAAAATGAAGGTTGCAGAGTCACCGAGATATTAAATATGAAAGACCTTTCACGTTTCTTTCCAGTATTCTGAAGAAAAGATTTATTAGTAAGTTCTGTCTTCATGGTAAATGATGCATAAATAACAGTAAAGGTGTATAAGGAGAACGTAGGAAAAGCCGCATAGAGAGCATAAATTGGGTGAGAACCAGCTTTGCTAAGGGTGAATGCTTCTGCTCATTTCCTCGGAGGATATAGGCTAGTGATGGATGCCAAACTGCAACATTTTAGAGTGCTGTTTGTCTCAAGGAGAGACAGAGGCTGTCTCTAAGCAGGGTGTCCTGCTGTTTCGAGGAAAGGCCCACCCAGTCACCACCTCCCCCGGAATTCACCCTTTTGTCTATGAATATTGCAACTGTTTTAGGTCTACAGAAAATATTCCTGTCCACAGTTCCCATGATTTTTGGATTGTTTTTGGGCAGAGGGGCGGCAATGCCAAGGACCTGTAGAGACAGTCATAAAAAGAATACTATTGTGCTCAAAACTAGTACACACTGTATATCAACCAAGCACCCACAGGCTTCCTCGTTCGTGTGCACAGTGTGGGTCCTCTGCTGTCAGCGGGACCTAAAGAGACTATGTAGGTGGAAAAATGTGTCTTCTCTTGAGACAGAGAGGTCCTAGTGGATGAAGCCACCTGAAAACCACCTGCTCACTGGATGTGATCTTTGTGGCTTGACAAGGGACATTACAAACATTACAAAGCCGAAGGAGGAGAATCTTGCACGTAGCTCAACATGCACAGGGCTGGCACGGACTGAAAACTCAATTGCCTGTTTGTCTTTGCTTCCCCCTCAGGTGTCATTTCTCCTTTGATTCTTTATTACCTCCATAATATACAATTTTGTTTTCTGTTTGTAACTTCCTGACATAGTGATTTCGAAGTTTTGGAAGGATCAACCACTGCAAGTATGATAAAACTATATGTGAACTTGTTTATCTGGAAGTCACGTTAAGTTTCACCTCACACAGTTTAACCACAAAAGTCCCTTCTCAGATAGGTGAAGCATGGTGCTGGGGACTAACTTGGACAGGGCTCCACCTTCCTTCCTGGGCCCCCTCCCTGGTTTAATCCAGGTCTATGGCAATTCTCATCAAAAATTTTCAATAATTCTCCTCAATTGCTCTCCATATGGTACAGTGCAAAGGAAAAATCAACAAGTTACTGCTTTCACAACATGAGAGAAAAATTATTTAGATTATTAACTATTAGATGAAATTGAATACAGTTTTCAATAATAACCCTCAAAACTAATATTAAGCACCTGAACAGATAAGACTATGATAAGGTCAGAAATACGGATATTTAAACATCTGTAGGCTTTTTTTCCTCACTTCTTTTTCTTTTTAAGCTTAAGCTTTTAAATCTTGAAAGTTCATGTCCAGTATTTTGATCAGAGATGATAAATGAACTACTGAATTGGAAAGAGATGCTGCTATTATTTTAACCAGTAAACTAACTCAGGGTTAATCCGGGTGTTATTTAACCTATTGAAAGTGTTTTGAGTGAACATATGGTTTCTATTGTGAAATCAAGGCACAGTTTTAACTATGAATATAGATAATTACCCTTTGGACTTTAAACATTTATATGTGTCACGTTATGTCAGACCATTTTTCATGGTCAATAGGTTGAAAGGTTATAAAGTTGAAAATGAAAATCAGTACTTTTGAGTAAAACTACAGAGCCAACACAAATAATGCAATTCACTACTGCTCTCTCTTGGAAATAGTTAGTAATAACACTCAAAATGCACTCACTGCATCCACGATAGCATGGATAGAAACTAAAAGCACAATCTCACTTTAAAGCTGAATCTAAGTTTAAAACTTCATATCATATTTATGTACATATATATACGAAAATCTCAGCAATTACTTCACCTGCTAAATTATAGATGATCGATTTTCTTCTTAGTCTAATGCAAAGAAAATTACTTTGAGATCTCATAAAATGTGTCTACTGCATTACTGATTTGAACGTTTAATAGAAATATGATTTTTGAACTTTTACAAATGAGGAAAAATTTTGTAAATTGCCTTGCATGTGTTTAATCCTTTTGGCTTGAACAACACAAAACAAAATAAACAAAGAAAAACAACCTCATTAAAACAGAATCACAAAATCTCAGAAATATTTACAGGCTTCAGAGTAAAAGACCCTGACCCTGACCCTGACCCTGACCCCAACCCCAACAGAGCAAGGGCAAATTTTTAAATACGTAGGAAAGTTGGAGAAGGGCTGGCAGAAGGAGAGAGAGAGAAAGAGAGAGATAGGGAGAGAGAGAGAGAGAGAGAGAGAGAAAGAGAGAGGGAAGGGAAAAAGGAAGGGAAAGAGGGAAAGAAAGAGAGAGAAAGAAAGATTTGAAGGGGAGACTGATTTGACAAGTTTCTTGTTTTGATTTTTTTATCAAGGCCATTAAAGTGAATAAATGTTAAAGAGTTGTTCTGGCAACACTACTAAATTGGTAGAATGTAACTATCATAAAAACATTAACGTATTTCCATTTCTATTTTATACTTCAGAGATAAACAACACCCACTTTGCAATGGGTGCTAACGATACTTGTCTTAGCGTAATTCACTTATGACAAATGACAAAAGGCTAAGACGCTTATTCTTTTCTTTGACAACCAAAATGACACATTTCTTCAGACAGAGCATGTCGGCGCCTTTGATTCTGTTTCGAAGGAAGGCACACTCGTCGTTTGTGCTGCGGGTTCTGTCGATCCCGTTGTTTGGAACCATTGATAACAGATGTCTGGATCCGTTTAAAGTCATTATCACCAGCGTGTTGCAGAATAGTGCTGCAGCAGAATAGTGTTGAACAGTGCAGAATAGCGTTGCGAGACACCGAAAGGAAACTACAACTCATGATTAAGGGCTTTGACAAAGAAGAATATGACAACACTATACACCAAGTTTCCAGCATTCCAGGGCCGACAGCAAATCCAGGGATAAACAAACAGTCTCTCTTGATAAACACATCGGGCTTTGTCTTTAAGTATCTAAGTGTTGACTCATTTATAGCTGATTATACGTATGTTATTTTCTATTTTTAAAATTAAATTTTAATAGCCTTATTTTTTTACCACTGTCATTGACATCTTTTACAGAGCTAAAACCATTCTTCCTTGAAGAAAAACGTGACTCTGATCAGACACATTCTACATTAAAGGGTAAGCACAACGGGAAAAATTGAAAAGACTGCGATGGTCTTTGAATAACTGTCAAGCATCATTCATTAAACCCAATCACTGTGAGAAGAAATATGCAAAAAATACATGCCTCTGCTTGTAATTCAAGTTGTCATTAAATTGGACCTGAGCGAGAAGTAAAAGAGAGATGGGATCAGGACGAGGGGTGAGAACAAGTCCACACGCACTATGTTTTCAGTCATGGGGAATGGCTAAATCGCAGGTCATCCAAAACTAATGCTTTTCAAGAGGACATTCACTACTCTAGCCAAAAACTCTTCGTTGCTTCCCCTTTTTAAAACAACCTACATATCACCTTCTCTCACAAGCAAATACTGATTGAGAGCAAATGTCCTGAGATACTGACTTTTTTTTAAGAGTCACATATTAACAAATCTGCCAGCCAGAGAATATACTATACATTAAGGACATAGAGTTGAGCTATTGTGTGCAACATCCTTGGTGATTTTGAAAATAATATATTTAAACAAAAAAAAAACAGATCTTAGGTGCTTTGTTTAAGCCTTGAATTATCAAATCTTTGCATGTGTTCTATTCAATTATTTCTATGGTAAGTCCTTTCACATAGCTTTAGGATGTGCACTTTCTATTATGCGTATAAATCTCATTTTCCTGAGAATTTTCTAATATCTATCACCTGCCCTAAAACTATTCATCTTTAATAAATGGAACTATTTAAAGGTGATGTATCTATGACGTATTTTGTTGTCTAGAATAATGTGTACAAAGTGTTTTTACATAAAATAAAAATTTCATACTATTTTATCTTTAAACTTTCTTTATGTTTTTAGAGAAATAATGTTCATACTGAGTTCCTAAAGTAACTTTCTTTTTTCCTATAATCATGAAATATTTAATATATATATTTCAATACTTCTACATTTCCAGAATTCATGAAAGAGCAAGAAAATGAAGATGATATAAGGGATTTAACTCAGGCAGAAAGAATTTTTCCTTAACAAAATTATTAACCGTTTGAATTACCAATTATCACAAGAAAAAATTACTTACGTATTCCTCCATTTGATTAATTATTCTTATCAATTATTTATTGGCCCCTGATAATTAAATGATGTACATGCATGTTGTTTGTAAAATAGTGCTTGAAACACAGTGCTTGAAATACATCTTAACTGCCATTATTCATCCATTAATTCATGTATTCAGGGCCCAATCACAGAGTGCTTATTGTGATAGTCAGTGGTAAGCTATAACATCACCTCCCTCATATATTTTACAATCTTGAACACACTGTAAACTTTATGTTTACAGATTTATTTTCTAAAATGAGTTGTCATATTTCTGGGATAGTTCGGACATAGTATTCCAATATACTAGGGAAAGGTGTTTAATGAAAGACCTTTCACCAGCAAGAATCTTCAGAAGTTCTAGGGAGGGACTTTCACAAGACAAGTCATTCAATTTCCATCCTACCCCAGCAGCAGTGTACACTGAGCGCAACCTGGAGCTCAACATTGTGCTGTTTAAATAAACCAGGGTTGAAAATCAGGGTGCGGAAAGAAAAACATCCCAGAAGTTTGTCTTGAGTAGTAGTTAAAATATTTTATTCTGTACCTACTTCTGAAAAATGGTAAATTGGTTAATGAGGTCGTTTCCATAAAGTTTATAAGCTTCTTGGAAATGCATGATGGACAAATACCAGATATTATGAGAAATATTCTAGTACCTTTAAGATCTGTTTATAAGCTCAACCCCATTATCAAAGCTGAGAGACCCAGTTACCTGATATCCCCAATGCTTACTCTCTGCAGGGAGAGAAGTGACAAAGTTGACCTTTAAAATAGTCCTTATTACTATTTCAATGAATATTGAAACATTTATTAAGAATTCATAAAAAACATTAACTAAACTTAAGGAAATTCCTGAAAAAGACTTACACCTGTGAAAACACATGAAGCACCAATGACTGTGATTCACACTCAACCTTTTGTTTTAACACTTTTAATAACATTTAGCCCTGTGTGTTGCATCATAATCTGCCCAGGCTCGTCACAAGAGGACCAACCCTGGAGTAGCGAAAGGGGACTCGCCAAAGGCATTTTCAGAAATGATCGTTAGTTCTGGCGAATTTCAAAACAAAAGTATTTCGTGGAGTTTTCCATGTGCTTGAATCACAGTAATGTTAGAATCATTTCTAAAGAAAAAGAAATTAGCACTATTGATGCTATGCTTGCACTATAATATTGTTATTCTTTTTTGAAAATAAAATTGAGGTGGATGTGATTATTCATTACTCCAAAAGACATGACTCATTTTAAAACTGAGCCACTGGAAGCATTGTTCTCATGATACTGTTACTATGCCTAAGAGAAAGCACACGTTTCTTCCAATTCATTTCTTCTCCCGCCACTTTAGATAATGATGGGAAGTGACACATTAATAAATAAGTCATGGCTTCGACATGTCAAAACTCCGAATTTGAATTTCCCTGTTACACATTTCTCTAATATCTTTAACACAAGATTGGCCTTCTCGCTGAGTGGGAAGAGATGTTCATCGTAGAAACCCCACCCAACTTCAGCACTTAACACAGAAAAACCCAGAAATGATGAGATGATCTTGCGCATTCCACTTTGAGTTTATGAATTGAAAACTTCACAAACGCCACAAACTAGGTTTAGAAAATACTCAGATAGTTCTAAACCAATACAATTTGAGAAAAACTTCAAAGGCTTTTAACAATTTGCTAGATGGAAAAGTGATGAAATCAATGACTCTCCCAGGTTTGAATGCCAATGCCAAATCTATCGGTTCTGTAGCTTTATGCAGAAAACTTCTTTTCTCCGATCTTCAATTGTCTCACTTGCAAAATGGTGATTAAAAAGTACTTTTCACACATATGATGTGATAGCTGCTGCATATAACCACCCTATATTTTTGGTTCAAAATCGTATTATCCCCATTTTACAGGAATTGAAGTACAGAGTACATGATACATCGTACCTAGTGTTAAACCGATGGTACTTATTTTAGTTCTGACTTTTAAAAAACATTAGTACATACTGTTTACTCAAAATAAACAAAAAAGAACCATCCAAGATAGCCTACAATTAATTTAAAGGATCAAAATCAAGTTCTAAAGTGTATTTTAAATGCTTCAAAGTCATCTTCTGTATCAATCACTACTTTCAATCATTTGGATTTCTTGCCTAGTTACCTTGGTTGAAATTGAAAAGCTAAGTGTTCACAATTCTGTTAAATTAAAATCAGGAATGCAACCATGTAAACTGGTTTGCAAACTGTGTGAAACACATTGTCATTTTTTATTTCGAAAAATTGTGCACTCTATAAAAGAATGTGGTCCTTCACATTGTTTTCAAAGTAAGTGGAAAGAACAGCATTTATACAATAAATGGATGCTAAATTATGCATGTAAAATGTTTTTTTCTATTATAAAAGAGAAGATTGTACAAAAAGGCACAGGTAGTAACTAAATGCTCAATTTGTTTTTATTATTACCAGAAATGTGCATATAAACTAATTTTGCAGGTGGGCTCATTGCACCTGTTTTTCAAACGACAGTCCTTAATGATCTGTCTTCTTCAGAAATATGTGCAGCCGTAAATATGTAGGCCTTGTGTCAATTTTAAGACAACTAGCCATGTTCCACTCAAATATTACAGTACAAGGATCAGAGCTCTTTGACATGTCTTAAATATGCATAAGTGGCCAGTCAGGGTTTAACTACAGTGAGGAAATGTAGTCTGTTTGGAGAAAACCTCTTTATGGATATACCTTTTCTGTCTGTGTGCTTTGCTTTTAATAAAATTTCAGTAGGAAACAAGGGAATGAGATAAATTAAGATCTATTACAATTTCTACCTTTCAGAAACCTCAGATCCATGGAACTTAGAATTAAACCTAGTTAAATTCTGCTGTACTTTCTGTCACATTGCTTTATTATTTTTTACAGGTGAGGAGACAGAGCTACAGAAATTGATTTTTCCTGTATCGTACAAATTGTGAGTCAGGTACACTCAGGTCTTGTGATAGCCACCTAAGTGTGTTTGTGTGTGTTAAGGCATGTGTTTAATGGTCCCTTGGCAAGAAGTTCGTGAATTCATTTTTATTAAATACAATAGAGCTTCCTAATTGATAATAAATTTTGATATTCTGTTTCAGAAGCGTAACTCTAGAGGTGCTTCTGCTTGCTGTGAAGAAATGTATTTTTAGAAATATGTGTCATTTAATTTCTGTTAACTTCCTATAACCGATGGTGTAAGTGTTTGATTTATGCACTCACCTTCGTGTGGCCTGCTGACTATTAGCTTTCTCTTAAAATAGAGGACTTTTTTTGTTCATCACTAAAATATTCCCTCTCTACATGAAATATTATTTCTGAAGCGAAAAACTGTGAGAGAAATTTTCACGTTATTGAAATTGAGCACAATTTGGTGATTAATTGCATTGTTCTCATTACGTTCTCTGCCTGATGTTCAGGGCTCATTACAGCAGTGTGAATTCAATGGAACGAGAATCCTAACCAGGTGTGTGTTATTAAAGTAGCAGTGCCCAATTTGGAATTGTTAAAGGAGGTGGAGCAAAGTTGATATGCCTAACTATGTTCTTCTGGAGAGAGAAGTAGCACTTTTTCGTGAAAATCACTCACATCCATCAAGTGAAAAAGGGAAGCGAAACTCACCTTCTCTTGGGTGGACAGGAAGGAATCATGTCTGTCGTGTATCAGCAGCTTCAAAACCAACACAACAATGTAGCTTGTGAAAAACATGTTTTCTTTTGTACTTACGAAATCATTTACTTCTTATCTCTTACCCAGAAAGTCTTTTCTTTCAACTAGAAGGAAATAAAAAGTACGCAGCAGTAGAGGATGAGATATATGTTGTCCTCTACTAATGATCGATTTGATCAAAGCTCTTAGAAACATTCTTGAAATTTTAGTCAGATTAGATTGGGTTAAAGATGGGCTAACTTCAGGAAAACAAAGTCATACTCAGAAATCACTTGAGAGTGAAGTTTCACTAAGTCCTTCAGTCTTTAGATAGTTCCACCATAACAATGTTAAAGGTAGCTTAAATAATTGACGTGAGAATTAAAGGATTCCAAATACTTGCCAACTCCAATTTAGAGCAAACTTCCTAACCCCACCTGTTCATAATTTTTCATTCTTAATGTTACGTCAATAACAAGTTTGGCATAAGTCAGAAAACTAAAGTAGATGGATACAAATTGAGAGTTTGGGGGAAAGATATTACCATTCTTAGAGTTTGACAGTTTATACTGGCAACTGATACCCCACCCTCTTCAATCTCGCTTTGAGACAGGCACGCTGGTTCCTATTTTACACATTAATTTGAGTTTAAAGACAATGAATGCGTTTCTCCGAATCCTGTATTTAGTAAATGTTTGAACCTGGGTCACAAGCCTTCTTGTCTGGAGTTTTCCATTGTCTCTACATGGACTGTTCATATTGGCTAAGGCGACTGCGTGCCAAGTTGAATTGGTGTAATTATCATATTTGTCAACAATTCGTAGAAGTGCACTGAAAAGTAGTGCAAATTAACTGCTTCCTGCTGTTGCTTTTTAAAAATTTGTGTGAATCAACAATAATAAGGAATATGTTATTCTGGAAAAATACAGAGTGGATGTTAAGCCTTCTCATCACAAAAATGAAAACTGTGTGAGGCAATAGATTTATTAATTAGTTCAACTTAATCATTCTGCAATGTGTGTATATATATATATATTCCAAAATATCATGTTGTATGCAATAAATGTTTACAATTTAGTCGATTTAAAAAATAATTTAAAACCTTTAAAAATGTAAAAGAGTAATACTGGTTGGCACAAAAGAACAAAGTATTTCAGGAGAAAATACAGCAAGTAGTGTTTCAAAACATATCTTTATTATGCAATGTTCGAATCAGGAGGTAGTACCTATCCCCTTAAACAGTTACAATTTTTTCATGGTGCAAAACATCCAATACCTTTTCTTCCTGCCTTTCTTAAATATATATCATATTTTTGTTATCTAGAGTCACCATACCATGCAAGCCTCCGGTAACCATCACTCTATCGTCTGCTTCCTGGAAATCAAGCATTTCTGATTACTCTTAGGAGATCATGTAATATTTGTCATTCTGTGCCTAACATTTTGTTTCAACTTCATTCATATTGTCACAAATGACCCAAACTGGTATTTTAATTGGCCTTCGTAACAGTAGATTAGATAGGTTCATTTTATAGAAGGAATAAGACAGTATACTAAGTAATGATGATGAAAGGGAGACGCTTAAAGTGTAGGATTTGAATTTTGAGTCTATATCATTAAATCTAGACAAGGCATTTGTCGAGCGAGTACACTGTGCATAGAAGAATGTCAGTTGTAAAACATATCAAAAATTTGAAAGTATTTTGTTTCCAAAATGCTTGAACTCTATCCGTTGTGTATGGTTCAAATTAACAGATTGGAAGCAGAGTTCATGTACCTGAGGCTCTAGACATCTGAATCAGAGAGCAAATATGCATGTGTATCCCAGCTCTATTTTTGTAAATTATAGATATTGGGTAATTTCTTTAATTTATGAATCTCAGTTTCTTATCTATAAAGTAAAGATAATAGTAGCATCAAACCCAGCGGTTCTTGGGGTAGAGGAATTATAAGTAAGATTATATATGTCAAACATTCAGCAGCATGCCTGACAGATATAAATGGCTCAATAAATGTTAACACATTATCATAAGTACTTGAGTAGTAAGATTCTACAGAACAGTTGGAAGAGGAAAAATATGTATAATACAGAATCATCAAGTGCTAAATTGGGTAACTGTCATTACATATGCAGAGAAAGGAGTTAAGAGATAAAATGCACTGGGAGGAAGAGAAGTTGAAAGTCAAGGAACCTGTCTTTAAAGAGATGGTTCTAAGACAAATGTAGCCCTTACGGCTCAATAGGAAATGGTACACGCTGGGATAGTCTGGGATCTCAGACTTCAGCTTCTACAATAAGAGGGATATTACAGATATTGCACTTGGCGACTGACAAGCGTGGTGTTTAAAGAAATGTGCAAATAATTATGAGCAAATAAAAGGTATATATTGAGCACAACTTTGTGCAAAGCACTGTTCTAAGTGCTTTTAAGTTAACATCAAATATTCATAACAACTTTATGAGGGAAGTACTATCATATCTCCATTTACCAACGAAAAAAAATGGTGAGAGAGACGTTCAGTAAATTGTCTAAATTGTACTTTCAGCTAGTAAGGGAGAAAATTCAGAAAGAGCCTATGTTGCATGTTTTAATCAGTAATCTGCATGGTGTCTAGTGTTTCTGTGATCCAAATCTACATCCCATAGGAATTAGAAAAAATTGTATCATTTAAAGAATGTCCTTAAACCTAGGAGGCTTGGAGCATTCAGGAAAAGAGGGGGTGATGTCAATTACATAAAATCTTAATTTCATCCCGTCAGTCTTGATCTTTAGACCAAGAAATATAGCATTTGCTCAGTTACAATTTTACTAAAACGATAAAAGAGAAATATTTGAAAGAGTCTATAAAAATCCCACCTATACTGTCAGAGCATTATAAAAGTCTATGGATGGCAAATCATAGTTCTATTTTCTTACTATAAAATAATAAATGTGTGAAAACTTATATGTTGGAATTTAGCTATATCTGAAAATGGATTTCACATTGTAGGTAAATCTATCTGCTTCACCATTTACACTCCATCTCAACTTGTTATAATTTCTGGTTCATTTACTTTACACAGAAAACTTACATTAAAATGATAGCTTAAATATAAGGTGGTTTAAATATAGGAAACCTGCAAAATTCCATTGAGTTCTCAAATAACCTCTGATTTTCCAGATGCAGTTTATTCAATTTACCCTCATTATCCTCACTTTATCCTTCCAACAAGAGATCTATATGCCATTTTATGGTCCTTTGGACATTAGCCCTTCTAATGGGTGATGGATGCAAAGTGAGAGAAGGTGAAGTTCAAATCAGCCCACTTTGCCGCTACATTATTAGTTTTAAACTGAGTCTTTTGACTGGGGCAGAAAATTATCACCTCTAATGGAAGCATTATTTATTTTTGATGCCATGTATCCAAATTTTGGCCTTTTTTCATTCAGTGATGTCTAAAAGAGTTTCTTTGGTTCTGGGCACCTTATGCCCGCCTGACGTAGGTGTACTTTGGCATTCTCCAGGAAGAGTTATGTAAATTTAATAAAGGAGTCTGTGCTTTCGAGCCTTCTATTCAGTTACATGCAATGCTGCCATTTGCTAATCCCTTTCCTAAGTTCAAGTCAGCATCTATTTCAACTATATTACCTGTAACACTTTTTTTCTTGTGACTTCTTAGACTCATTTCCTTTTATTCTGCCTGTCAATTTTTAACCTTCATCAATATCCCAGATCCTTCACCCTGTCACATCTTTGCACATCCTTCTGTCCATATTTGTACTGCCCTGTCCCGCAATTTTCAACTTGGCATAATTCTATGTATCTGTTAAAAGTCTGTGCCAAATACTATCCTTCTAATTAGCCAGAATACTGCTCATTCTCCCTCTGAGCTCTAATAGAATTCTATTCATACTATTTATTATTTATCAAGCTTATCTGTCTTTCTCATTATACCCTTGAAGTATTTGAACACATTGTATAGTATTTGAAGTATTTGAACACACAGTGAACACATAGCTCACAGTCTGGTACATAGTAAAAACCCATAATAGTTTTTCTGAATAATAATCAACAGAGCTAGTACCTTTGAGTACTTAGTGAGTGTTGGGGACAACTTACATTCATTACTCTGCAAAATGGTTCTATGAGTTAAGAACTATTATTATCACCACTTTCAGAGGAGGAAGCCGAGACATGAGGCAATTACACATCTTGCCTAAAGTGGGTGAACAAATCGCAAAGCAGGAAATTCAGCTGGAGCGTGATCCCAGAACTCAGGCTCACTCCATATGACAATTCTGAGGAGGGGAGGAAATAAGTGAATCAGTGCACAATTTAACTGTCTGTTTAGATTCCTGCTTATATATACATGAAAGCTATAACAATCTCATCCATTTCCTGAGTATTACTATGTGTAACACTTTCAAGAACATCCGTTACTTTCAAATAAGTAAAACAGTAGACATGTATGTGACTAATGGATAGTAGCTGCTGTAGACATTCCTAGAGGTGATAAAGACACAAACATAAGGCCAATTTTATACAATCATGAATAATAAAAACATTCTGGATGAAATTTATATTTTGAAATATGGGGCTTTTTTAAGCAGGTGAAAAATAATGGAGGAAAATTAGGTAGAGGGAAATGAAAAGCAAAAACATTCAACATTAATACAAGTTTTTATGAATACGCACAAATATGTATGCTTTATATGCAAATCTCAATTTCATTGAATCAACGTATTACTTTCGATATCCTCATCTTACTTATTACAAAGTTTTGAGCAAATAAATACATACTCCATTATTCCCTTTGCATGAAATCGCAGAACACATAAAATAAATCTGTGGTAGGAATGTATTAGGACAGTGGTCACATTTGTTCTTTGTGGAAGACAGTATTTTCTGGTTAAGCAGTATGATGTAATGAAATATATAAATTCATGCCTCATCATCTACAATATGATTAAATAGTAGTTCTGATAGTGACATCCTTGTTATATTCCTGACATGAGTGCACATTTCTTCTGGGTTTTACCTATATAGACTTACAAATCAAAGGAGGAAAAAAGGAATTCACAAATAGAATCATTATTCATGGTCGATTGAAATTTTTTGACAAAAGCCTTAAGGTAATTCAAGGGGAAATGGAAGTCTTTGCAAATACGGTGTTTAAAAGTGGTTTAATACATGGAAAAATAAAGCATGACTCTTCTTGCAAGCCACACACATAAATTCATTTGAGATTGACACCAAATGTAAAGGAGAAAAATTATAAAGTTTGTTGGAAGAAAAATGGGAGAAAATCTTTTGCTTTTAGGAAATGTTCTTTAACACACAGAAAGAGACATAACACACAGAAAGAGACATAAGACAAAAAAAAGGTATAATTTGGTCTCCCTTAATTGGACTTTTTCCTAAAAGACATCATTAAGAAATTGAAAATTCAAGCCACAGACTTGGAGAAAATATTTACAGTATAGATATACATTAGATGTAGACATAGATCTAACAAAGAATTTGTATCCAGAGTATATTTTTAAAACTTCTTATGTGTAAATAATAAAATAACAAGTTAATAAAAACATGAACAAAGATGAACAGATACTGTATAAAATCCTGATAGCCAAATGGCTGATAAGAATATGAAAAATTGCTCAGCATCACTTGTCAAGAGAGAAATTGAATCACAACCTAAATTACATACCACTTTACATGCACTACAGTAGCTAAAATTTGGACTCTCTACAGTACAAGTCAACAAGCACCAGAAACAGCTGAAACTCTCACATATCACTAGTGTAATGTGAGATGTTACAATCTCTTTGGAAAAGTGACAATGTTTTATAAAGTCAATTATTCGCCTACCACGTGGCCCATCGATTTTATCAGTAGATATGTACTCAAAGAAAAATATCAGTACACAAAATGTTCGTTTATATTGGCTTTATTCAATAATAACTCTAAATTGAAAATATCTAAATGTCTTATTACCTGGACAGTCCACAAGAAAATTGTAAACTCTCTTGGAAGATTACTTATACCAATAAAAAATGGTGAAGTAGGACCGTAAAGTGAGAACAGCTTTTGAAATGGCTAGTATGGTGGAACTTCCTGGGGAGATGATAGTGTTCATCTGCAGACTGAGATTTTGGTTACATGGCAGTGTATACTTGTCAAAACTCATGAAAATATCCTTTTCATGTCTTTGGATTTTACTGATTGTAATTTTTTTTCTCGATATAGTTTGGCCTCAATATAAAACATGTAACATACCCAAAAGTAACATGAATTGGAACCTTTATACATTGTAAAGATGTAAAATGGTTCAGGTGTTATGCAAATAGTATGGAAATTTTTCAAAAATTAAACAGACAATTTTTATATGACCCAACTAATGAACTCCTAAATCTTTCTAAAATGACTGAATACAAGCCAAGCACATAAGAACATGTACATGGATGTCGACACCAGTGCTATTTACGATTGTCAAAAAATGACTCAGATGTCCTTCAACAAGTGAATGAGTAAATAAAGTGTGGTATATACATACAATGAAGTTTTATTCAGCTGTCAAAATGATTGATGTACTACATGTGGACAAACTTCAAGAAACATGTTCAATAAAAAAAAAAACTCAAGTACAAAAGTTCATGTATTATTTTCTTTCATTTACATGAATTATCCAGAATAAGTAAATCCACAGAAACAAACAAATAGGTAATTGTTAGAGGCTGTGACTGGGGCAAATGAGAAAAAAACAGTTAATAGTTATGATTTTTGTTGCAAACGATGGAACTAGACTGAGTTAGTGATTACACAACACAGTATGTGTGATAAGTGAAACAGAATTGTTCACACTAAATTTTTTAATTTTATGTTAGGTGAATTGTGCCTCAAAATTTAGAAAATGCAATATGTGTCTACTTCATCTTTTATGGTCTAATTAAAATTTCTGAATAATAGTAACAAATGTCTAGAAATGTGATGCATGGAATCCTTTCCAAGTGTAAGAATCTGTAATTTGCTGATGATTTTGAAAGACAAAATATACTCTTAACATGCTGTATTTTTTTATTGATTTTCAATATATATTCACGAAAGTACATGGAGTACAGAATTCTGGATTTTCTCATATTGAAAGCTACAAACTTTGAAGCTAGTCCCTCCCAGCCCTGGGGCCTTTCTCCAGGGCGACTTGTTCTGCTGACCCCTGATGGTGCAGACCAGCTTTACGTTTATTCCGTTACACAGATGAAACTGGACGTACTCTTCTGTGTCTGCCATCTTTAATATTAAATGTGTGAAATGTATTATTTTGTTGTACATAACAATAGCTCATTTTCATTACGATGAAGTAGTGCACTGCATTTGAACACCTCCCAGTTAAAACTCGGTTTAAATCTAGGATTAGAGATAGGATTACAGACACGAATTTTAGAGTTAAGGTTTTCATTGAGACCTATGATCCAATTTGAATTAATGTTTCAATACCGTGTGATGTATAAACAAAGTGCTTTTAAAAATATGCATATAGAGTTTTCCAGCACCATTTGTAAAAAATATATATTCAGATCCATTGAACTAACTTTGTACCTCATGAAATGAGTTGTCTATAAATCTGTGACTTTATCTTCCCTTTCTATTATGATTTATTTACCTATTTATTTGTCCTGAGGTCAATAACTCACTCTTCCAACACCAGTATGAAGCATGCTTTTAATAAGGTAGAGCTGTAAACACAGTTAGCCCTGACTTTCCAAAAGGTTTTGGTTTTTGTTTAAGTATTTTTTTTGTTTTTGTTTGGTTTGGGGGGGTTTGTTGATTAGTTGGTTGGTTTAACTATCCTAATGTTCTTGCATTTCCCTATGAATTGTAGAATCAGTTTCTGAATATCAATGAAAATTCCATTCCATTATCTCCCTAGAGCAGTTTGGAGACAATTGATAACAACATTGTGTATTATAACACACGAACAAAACACAGTTTAACCGAATTTATCTCAGAAATGTGTATGTGGGTCTTGCATAATTTTTAGTTTCATCTTCAAATATTACATATTTTTATTCTGTTGTAAATGCCATTTATAAATTGTCATTAGTTTTCTATTGTACAAAATATAATTGATACTTTTATTTTGATCTCTCCTTAATCTTGTTAATCTTAGTTCTAACATTTTTTAGTATACATAGGATTTTCTACATAGAGTAAACTGTCGAAGAATAAAGATAGTTGTATTTCTTTTCCAACTGGGATGCCTCTTGGTGCTTTTGCTTCTGCTGTATGGCATTAGCTAAAATCTCTGATAGAACACTCCTTAGTAAGATCAAACATCTTTGCTTTATTTCTTATTTTAGTGAGGAAATACTCAGTTTTGAAGTATGAAGTAAGATTTCAACCGTATACTTTGTAAATATTCTACATAATGGTAAGAATGTCCCTTAAATTTAATTTGATGAGTGATTTTTTTTTTGCTTTTATTAAATAGGGACTGAGTTCTAGATATTTTATTATTTGTTCTGTCTATAGTGATGACCGTATGTTTATTTGCTCTTTTTTTTAGGTTGTTAACACAGTGATTGAAACTGACTGATTTTTGAATTTTAAATCAAGCTTCCAGTCCTGAAATATAACTCGCCTAATCACGACCTAGTATCTGTTCTTATATATCACTTGATTCAATCTGTTAAAATTTTGTTTAGAATTTATGCATTTGTGTTTAAGAGAAATTTTCAGTTATAGTTTTATATTTTTCTAATACCTTTGTCAAGTTTGAGTATCCTGGAAAGTGTGCAGGAAATGATAAAATAAGCAGGCCTAAGCTGTCTGAACCCCACACATGCTGAAGAGAATCCACCTAGAGAAGAGCTGACTCGTTGGAAATTTCTGTCTGATAAGTGTGTTTTTGTACAGTCCAGTTCGAACAGAGGGTTTCTGCTAACAATGTGATTTAGGAATTGCTAGTTTTGCTTAGTAAAGTACGAAGAACAATCAAGGAGTAAGCTCTGAGTAGCTGACACCCGTCCCACAGGTGCTGAACACGGGTGACTGACTCCCAGTGAAGAGCCTCCACGTTTGTGCCTGGTTCCCCAAACATGGGTCCATGTGCCTTTTTCTTTGCCCATTTTAACTGACATCTTTCATTGTAATGAGCTGTAACTATGAGTTCAACAGCTTCTGGTTGCTGTGAGCCCTTGTAATCAGTGATGAATCCTGAGGACCAACATAGAAACTGACCTCATTGGGATAAGTTGGGAAGTAGTTCCTTCCTTGCAATTGTCTGGAGATTGCGCTGAGTTAGTTTTACTTTTTGTGTAAAAACTTGATGGAATTCATTTTAAGACCCATTCTGCCCGAAGTGTTCTTTGTGGAGATATTTTAACTACCAGTTGAAACTTTTAGTAGATTTAAGAACATTTGGTTGATTTTATCTTCTTCAGTGAATCTTGGAACATTGTGTTCCTCCAGGAATTTTGTCATTTCATCCAAATTGTTAAATTTAATGACAGAAATTTTTCTGTGCTAGTCCCGTATTTTTCTCCTTTTAAGTGCAGACTATCTAGTGAAGTTGGTTATTATTCAGGATACTGATAATTTCCCTTTTCTTTCATTTTGTATCAAACATCTAGCTGGAGTTTTGTCAATTTTATTGGTATCAGATAACTGGCTTTTTATTTCATTGATCCTTTTCTATTGTTTTTCTTTTTCTATTTTATTTAAGCTATGCCATTTATTTATGTCTTTGTTTCTCAATTTAATTTCTGTTTCATCTATACTTTTTCCATTTTCTAAAGTGGAAGTTGAGGCATTTGATTCCATTTTTCTGTTTGGTATAAATACTTGGTGTAATAACCATATCTTGAATTACTTTCGATGTCATCACCTCAAATTTGATAATTTGTATTTTAATATACAATAACATTATGGTTTGTATTTTCATATCCAATCAGCATGGGTTATTTAGAAGTATGTTACTTAGTTTCAACACATTTGAATACTTACTATAAAAATTTTAGATTTAAATTAGAGTCCTTCATTTCTAATTTAATTCCACTGTGGCTTGAGAATATACATTATGTTCTGGATCTGTTTATGCTTATTAATTTCATTATGGTTCATATTATAACCTATCTTGGTAAATATTCTACACGTACTACAAGCAATAAATAATCTGCTGATGATAGATAAATATCAGTTTGGCAAAGATAGTTTAGATAGTTTATTATGTTGTTCAAGTTTCCTATGTCATTACTGACCTATTAAACACATTTATTGGTTCTATGAAAGGAATTAAAACTCTCCTGTATTGTTGTAGACTTTTCCATTTATTCATACATTTATTGTTGAGTTGCTTTTTTTCTTAAGTGATGCTGGGGTTTAAGTCAGGCCCATGCATATTAGGCAAGCATGCCACCACCAAGCTACGTCCTCACATTGCTTCACATACTTTAAAGCTATGTTCTTGGGTGCATAAACATTTAGCATTGTTACATACTCCCTTTGAACTGATTCTTCATCAGTTGAAATGACTTTCTTTTTCTGTAGTACGTTTCTTCACCCTGATACCGTATTCATTTTATACAGAAGAATCTCCTAAAAAAAAAAAAAAAAGAAGAAGAAGAATCTCCTTTATTTTACTTTCCTTAGTGTTAGTCTGGCATATGTTTTGTTATACTTTTAATTTTAACCCATTTGTATCGTGTGTGTGTGTGTGTGTGTGTGTGTGTGTGGCGTCTGTTTGCCATAAGCCATAAACAATTAGCTCTTACATTTTCTCTATATTGCTATTTTTGGGAGATAGGTAGAGCATTTCTACTGATTGATCTCTGTATGGATATGGATAAATCAATTATTGTCCCGTATCTGTCTCTTAACCTTATAATGAGGACCAGCAGATCTTCACTACACGAAATGTTAAAGGAAGTCATCAGCATAAGCAAAAATAATGGACTGCATGAAAATAATGATCTCTATAAAGAAATAAGAGAACAAAGCAGTTCTTGTGATAGCGGCATTAAGTAATGTATTAGACCTAATTAGCCCTTCATTAGCTAAGGACTGACGAAATGGTAATTACATTTCCACACAAGTTTTGAAGTGGACATTCAAATCATAGCAGTGTTTTTATGTATTTGAATTTTACGCATGTTATAAATCCCATGTTATATTATTTTTATTTCAACAGTCAACTATCTTTTAGATATTAAAACAATAAGGAAAAGTACCTTGCAGATTTACCCAACTACAATTATTTCTAGTTCTTCTATTCCTTTGCATAGATGCATATTTAGTTGAGGAATCATTTTCTGTTAATCTGATAATTTCCTTTAACATTTCATATAGTGTTAGTCTGCTGGTGATGAAGCCTCACAATTTTTGTGTATCTAAAACTATTTTATTTTGCCCTTATTTTTGAAACATGTTTCTCAGGTTAAAGAATGCTAAGTCAATATTCTCACCTGCATATTTTTATCCCCCACCATTCATATGTTGCAACTCTAACCCCCAATGGGATATTATTATAAGTATGGGGAAATTAAGTAATAAAGTAATCAGATTTATAAGAAGAGAAACAGCCTCTCTCTCTCTTTTCCCCTCCCTTTGAGTGTATGTGTGTGTGCGTGTGTGTATATGTGCATGTGTGTGTGCACACAAACCTCTTTATGAATGTACAAGATGGAAAACCATATGAAGACCTACTCGGGAAGAGGATATTTATCAAAACCTAACCACGCTCACATCCTCATCTCGAACTTCTCAGTTGCTTGACTGTGAGCAACAAATTTCTGGTGTTTTGACCAAACAGTCCATGGTATTTTCTTTAGCAGTCAAAACTAAGACTGTTGATAATATAAAAATTTCATTTCTTTAGGGAAAGCCTCCCAAGATATAATTGTTTTAAAAATGGTAGTTAATGTCTTTCTCATTGAATTATTAAAATTTAAATGCTTCTGCATTATTCTCAAGGGATTTTATGATGACAAATGCTGATAGGTAGAAAATGTCTAAGTATATTAAGGTACAGATGTAAACTCTTCACACAGATGCTTTATAGTGACACTTTAGTACACTTTTAATATCTGTGGAACCTGTACTGATGTCCTCTCTTTGTTTCTAAAATTATTGCGTTATGTCTGCTGAACTTTGTCTTAGTTAACCTGGCTAGACCCTTATTAATTTAATCGATCTTTCCAATAAGCCATCTTTTAGTTTCATTGATTTTCTCTTCTGATTTTGTTTTTGATCTCATTGATTTCTGTGACAATTTTTATTTTTTAAAATTTTGCTTCTTTTAGATTTAATTTGTTCTTTTTTTCCCGACTTCCTCAATACTACAATGATGTTATTTAGATACATCGACCTTGTTCTCTATTTTAGAAGATGCCAGATTGTGTTAAGTGTCATGTGTTTTCCACTGAGTTAAAACATTATTTATATTTTATTGACTCCTCATGATAATCTTTTTCAGTCTAGACATTATTATCTCCATTTCATTAACGGAAAACTGAGGCTCAGAGGATTAGTCTAACAAAGCTGACCAAAGAAGGAGGAGTTTAACTCATCTTTGTCCTCAAAGGCTATTTGGCAGCAAAATTATCTATGCAAACTTCTTTGATAGACACAAGCTAAACTTTAAACTCCCATTATTTTAATAATATTGTGCAAACTGTGAAACATTTTAGATTGTACCCATAATCTTAAGTGTTTAAATTCACTGTACATATATTACATACAAAATATATACTAATTCACATAATCCCACAACATATGAGGTTAGTTCCTCCAGTTTTACAGCCAATAGAGGCCCAAAGACAGACTAAAAAATCTAGTTAAAGTCTGAAACTTTTAAATTATAGAATGTGCAATCAAACATAAACAGTTGGGATACAGAGCACCTGCTCTTAGCCACTGAGTTACCTAATTACTTCACAAAGAGTTTATTCTTAATATATGCATGATGGCAGGAAGCATTTGCATTATGTAAAAATTTATATGCGAAATGAATAATTTAAAATAAAATTTCAACTAAGTTCTCTATACGCCATCTGAAAGTCCTTTGATAGGTTTCATTTAATCTATTGATATAATAACCGTTTTGATAACAAGAATAGTTACTAGGTTTGGGTACTTCAAAATAAAGATAGAAGAAAAGGAGGAAAAATAACATTTCTATCTCTTCCCACCAATATGTTTGCATTATAATTATACAAAAAACATGGAAGCAAGTGTTTTGAGGCAACAGAAGATAATCTAATTACCTCATAACCAGTGAGAATTAATTTAGGAAATTGACTCTTTAATAAATGGAAATAATTCTCTTTTCAAGATCACTTGTTAGTTCATGGTGCTTACTGTTTTGCGACTTGATTTCTAAAGAGCCCTTTTACAACTCAGAATTATCATTACCACATGTGAAATACAAAAAGTATTTCTAAAATTAAAAAAACGCTTTGTGAGCACATCTGTTTCAATGATATGTTTTAAAGAAATGGCGTCTATTCCAGTCTGCAGCTTGTTTGTGTGCTGCTTTAAGAAGGTGCTTGGCAGGACTCACGATTAGCCTGTGCATCAGGAGATATGGGTGTCGCTATGGTAAGTACACATTTTTTAATTGAATAGCAAATTAATAGGCACATAAAACCCACATAACTTTTGGCACATAAATTGCTTCTCCTGGGGCTGCAAATAAACACACTTCTCTACTGCAATATTTTGCTGTTTTTTCTGGGTTTTGTTTAGATAGTAAGGTCATACATATCCTTTTGCAATCTGAGGCCTCCTTCCCTCCTAATGGCCTCTCCCACCTCCCCTCGCCAATAGATCTGCATTGTAAATTGAAGAACTGTGTTATGTACAAAAAGTGCATGAAGGTATTAAAATTATGTGAACCCGTGTCTGACTCCCAGTAAGCACTTGGAATCTTTGCATCTATAACATTCCGGGGAAGGGATATTAACAATGACTCAAGAAACTCCTAATGGTTCCTTTGTAGACTTCATCCTAAAACAGGAATTGCCATATAAGGGATTGACAATGGACGCCTTCCAGTTTTTGCAACATTCCTCTTTTTAATTGAGGCAAAATTCACATTAGGTAAAAATCAATCATTTTAAAATGAAAACATTGGTGACATTGGGTACATCCACTGTATTGTGTAACTAGCAACTTTTTTTAAATTTCTATTAGAATGTTTGCAGTACAGAAGGATGACATTCACCTTGGGAGACTGACATATAAACACATCACATCTCGATCATTGTTACCTTCAATTTTTACTAGAAAAAAATAAATGCTAAGATTGCAAGCTCAAAACCAGCCTGTGCTCACAGAAGTTTGCCGCTTATCTGCTCATCTGTCTTCAGCCTTTCTCAGGTTTCTTACACCCCACCACCCTCCCACCCAGCCCAACTCATCCATCCCTTCCTCAACACAGCAATAAAAGCTCTTACCCTTTGATTTTGTTTTGGTCTTTACTTGAGTATGAGGGACGAGGGACGAGGGACGTCCATATCCTTATTTATCCTTTACCTCTAAAGAGAGAGGCCTTCTCGTGGCCACTGGCAGGTGATACAGCAATTTACAGGATGGTGCTCTGCCTTCTTTTTCCATTACAAAGATTATTTTTTTCCTGGTTTTACTTTAATCACAATGAAGCATGTGGAGAGGATGGTCATTTGGACCCATATCCAAGTTATTTTGGGAAGCACATTGACAAATTTTTAAGTAGACATTGTATTTTACAAAGAATGCTGTTCTGAGACCACCCTGGCTTGAACAATAAGAAAATTCAAGACTACGGGAGGCAAGCACAACAGGATATCCATAAGCACCAACGCCTACTTATCAGCTAGACGGGCTTAACAGGCCTGTTCCTGACTGTGACGAACAGTGAGCAGAATTTTTAGACAGTCTGTGAGCAGAGAAGGAAATAAAAGATAACGCTAGAAAAGATGCGGCTAGTGCACTAACACCATTTCCTGGAGCCAAGCAGGAGCAGTTCAGAACGATAGTAACTGATGGCTTTCAGCAGCTACCTGGACTCTTATTCTATTGCCTTGCAGAGTTCACTCACCTTTGTTTTCTCACTTTGATTTCAGGTTCATTTTTCATGATGTTCATGCTTTATGACGAAAGTGAGCCCGTCTTGAAGGAATAGATGAATAGCTCCTTGTGGATTCAAAGACACTTCCAACAGCTTGGAACAAAAGGAAATTATTATACAGATCAAGGTACTACATATAAATGTTTTTACAGACTTTAAATAAAATATAAACAGCTGTTGAGAGAAGCGTGGCACGGTAACAGTTGTTACCAATCCATTAATAATCTGAACACAAATTCGATCCTGTTCATTATGTGTAGCCTGCATTCCTCTATGGGGAAAACAGTCTGATTTAAATGTGTAAAAAATGGATTCAACAGCAAATCAGAACAAATATGGAGAAAGGAAATGGCGGATCAAGTCAGAATTTATTAGGTAATTTTCTTGAAAAGCAAGTAATCGATATTTTCTAGCTATGTAATGAGTGGCGCTAATAGTGATAGTCTGCTTTTATTGGCTACCACTCAAAAGTCTGTCAGTTAAATGATGCAGTGGTCCAAGGAACTCTTTCTTCCTCTGTCTTTTATATTTCCTTTGCTAGGGAAAATGCAGCCTGGCTTTCTAATCAGGACCACGAAATCTTTCTAGATAACTTGCTAATAAAAATAGAAAAGGTGTTTCTCATGTCTACTGTATTTCACTCTTCTTAACTTGCTTTGTGACTGAGAGTCCCCTGGCGACCTGTCTTACCAAAACACTCAAATGCTCCAAGTTTGTGTGTACAACTTACAGGGACAGAAAGAGGTGAGAAGCTGTGGAATTCCTTGTGAACTCCTTATTCAGAACACAGAGAGCCTAAATTGGAAGACATTTTTACATCATAAAACCTAAGTACAGCAAAAATTTCACCAAAATGACTCCATTACTGTCAGTTATATTTGTATTGATGATGCAGCTACAATAGAGGCCAGAAAAGGCTAAATAACTTTTTTAAGAGTTGATACATTCCAGTGAATAGCATCAAGTTATAGAATAAAAGAACAACAGAGAGCAAGAAGGCCTGGAGCCAAAGGAACACCCATCTTGGGGGACCACTGAACTCCCTACTGGGAATTCTTCATAGATACTGAAAGTAAGACAATCCTTCCTCCTTCATCCTTTTGACAACGTAACTATTCCCTCCCCAGGAAAATGTTTGCCATAACTATGTTACACCTGACGGGTTTCCTAAAATGTGGGCCTCAAATTACACTCCATCGGAACACATTTCAACTTAGCTCAAATGTATTTATTGAAGGCAATGTATGCTAGATTAGAAAAATATTACATGGATGCAATATTAAAAAAATACTTCTCCCTAACATGAAAAACGTATTATTTGTGACCTTACCAGAATGTTTACATCTTGTCCTATGCTATTTGTTTTATTCCCTTCTTCTGATGATGATACTCACATTTACATCTGATGCTTTTAATCATTCTACAGGAAAACAAGCAATACAGTGGCCTTCAGCCAAGAGTCTCTTGCCTAAAGAGTAAATTAATAGCTCCACTTTGTAAGTAAAATCAATCTATGATGTGTTTAGGGGTGACCCAGCACATAATGGAGGAAGAAACGTATTTAATATGCTCGTTAGTGGTATTTATTAGCACACTTATGCAAGGAAGGAATGATTATTCAGGAACAACATTTTCATCAGGCAAACTACCCCCTAGAGGGCCTTATTGTCCCCAGGAAGTCCAGACATGAACCATGTTAACATCTGAACAATGGTATTTTTTAAATAAACTAATTAACAGACATATGTGTCCCGACAATCCAGACATCAAAGGACAAAATTTCACATTAAGATCAGACAATAAAAACTTCAACTAGAAAGGGAAGCTGTCATTGTTCTCATAAATCTGTCCTGGTACATTTTGAGAGTGTAGTTATAAACCATTCTACTATAAACCAATATTTGCTTTATTTCAATGATTTCCATTTCAAATCTTCCCAGTTTACCAGTCAGGGATGATTCTTCTCAATTTTTGTGTTTCATGATCACGCTGGGATTTGAAAGTCAAACTGTATTCCCACTGTCTCTTCTTCTGGCCATTGATAAAGATCTGTAATTACAAAGGCCAAAGATTGTTCCAGCAATGTCAAGAGTCACAGCACAATCTCCTCTGACCTTTCTTAAAAAATGTTATTCCATTCTGCCACCAGTCAAAGTTTCTTATGTCAGTAAAGCAAAAGGCCACACTGGAAGGAATAGCAACAGCCAGATTGCTTCTCGATCTGCCGCGCAGCATAGCCAAGCTGCACAACTCTCACTGAGGAATAAAAAAGAAAAATTCCTTTACTGGTTGCTTTGCTGTGTCTCACCGTTGAATTCCAGCTTGGGGCCAAATTCCTCATCAAAGTCCACCCATTTGCCAAAGCCAATAAAGTAAGCTAACTGATGTTGACTATTTAGCTGTTTAACTTCACCCTTCTCTGGCTTCCCTAGTTGTCACAGCCCCCCTACTCTGTGTATGACGAGCACCAGGTTGTGCTCAGCCCACAGCCTCCAGAGACAAACAGACCAAGCCCCTGCCCTAGCTCTGCCAGCCAGCAGCTATGTGATTTGAGGAAACTGAATGAACCTCTTGTACCTTCTTTTCTATAAAACCAGATGAGTCTTTACATCATGAATTGTTTTTAATGACGAAATGAATTAAAACAGCTAAGGGAATGAAAGTCGGGCCTTGCACACAATAGGTGCTGCGTATGAGAGGACTGTAATTATTAACTAGGCCTTCCAGCAGAGCCTCTTGATAGCTGGCTCACTTAGCACATGCCTCAACATCTTTCTAGCTTCCCCTTCACCACGGTATGGACTGGAAAGCTTAAAGCAACGTTCCCTTGGCTTCCTTCCAGCTACGCTGCGGGCCTATGATCAGTTTCTTCCAATCAAATGCACCTGCATCTAGCAGCAGCTGGTCAAGGGCAATCAGATGTGCTGATAGCATGGGGGAATATTCGCAGCCAAGCTGCTCTGGGTTCCTAAGTGTGAATACCAACTGCACAACTATTTCCCTTAAGAGAGTTCATGTTGTGAGTGGACATTTTTTTCTCTGACTATGAAGCCCAAATCTGGTTCTCTGCCCTTCCCTAATGTTTCATGAACAACCAACCAGGCTTTAGCCAAGTCATCTCTGCTTAAACTAGCTAGAACGTGCTTTGCTGCCTGTACCTGGGAACCCTGATGGACGCACAGTACCATTTAATTTTTCAAGGAGCAGCATGGCCTGATTTTGCGAATGTGACGACAGTGTGGCAAGGTTGTAACTCCCAACTAGAGAAGAGGGACCATTCTCCCACATGTGACAAATGCTGCTTCACACAGCTGTCAGCGCATGCACCCCGGATGACCTTGCGGTTCTTAAGAACATTTTTAGCTTCAACTTTCCACCTGCTCCAATAGCTGCAGCATGTCCTTGCTCCTTTTCCTGATCTCACTATTGCTTTCCTTTAACTTTAGGCCAGATATGGTCCATAAACAAACCTTCATTCCATTGGCAAGAAAAGGAATTTCAGTGTAAATAATGTAGATATTGTCCAGTTAATAAATTTCAGGCTTATGTTATACATGATCCCAATCTTTCCAGAAGTTTCTTGTCCCCTTTTCAAATGCGCTCTTGTTTAAATAGCACTTCAAGACTTGTAATAACTCTCCATTCATGGAATCACTGAAAATTGAAGACTGATCACAACTACTCAGTTACATTAGAGCACCATGGAGAATTGAACAAAGGTCCCCTAGTTTATTGTCCAGAATTGTCTTTACTGCTCCTATCAGTCTTCACCAGCCCAAGAGCTACCCTCCATTCAGGTGTGACCTAAGTGCCCCATGCCCCATATTTCCAGATCTTTTATGTTACAAATTGCAACTGATAACTTTATAACACATTTACATGCTCACTTACCAGTCAAAGCACTGTAACTCCCCACGTCGTACCATAGATTGTAATGGAAATGACCATTGCCTCTCTGATTAATCTATTAAATACAGTATTTTAATGATATACTATTTTAATCACATGACCATTGGTAATAATAATGAAATCTAATATTTTACTATGCCTTATATTTATAGCAATTAAATTTAAAATCATTTGATCCCTGAGAGTATTTTGAGATTTGTGACACAAAGTTACAGAAACTGTCCAATGGCCCCATAAATGCATGAAAGCATTTAAAAAATACATTTGTTCCCAAGTGTCTCCCAAAGTCTCAGCTTTGTGTCTATAGTACTGCTACTCTTTCCCAACCGCTCCTTCTCCACCCTCTAAAATCTCTCCCACTCCTCAAGGGGGTGAGATTTTCTGTTCCACCTAATTGTTCTTCATCACCTCAGCTGGAAATGATTTTTTCCCAGAGTCCTTATTCTCTAAACACATATGGAATTTATCAAATGCTGCTGCTGTGTATTACAATTTGTTCTCCACTTAATTTCACTTCCCCATCAGAGCATCAGTCAGATCTGAGGAGACATATATCAAGTCCTGCACTTCCGTTCTTGAGTCCCTCGGTGTCTGATGCTTTTCACAGAGACAATAAATATTTGATGAATAAAGAGGGTCACAAGCTCAACTGCCTGCAGGGGTGTGCGGTCAACATGACCGAGTGCCAATAAGCTTCATATGAGGATGTGCGTGTCAGCTGCTTGCACTGTGGGCAAGCATAAGGCTGCCTACTCAGAGTGCCTGGAAATGCTGCGGGGACTTAATGAAGGCTAAACAAAGCACTTGCAGGGGTCATGTTGAGCCCAGTGCCAGCTAGGCTGCGTCCCTTGAATAAAACACCAGGCAGTCTCTTCACTGTCAGCACCGGCCCAGAAAGCTAAGCCACTTTTCCTGAGACTGAGTTAATTTTGTCTTCCCTTCTGACTTCACGTCGAGTGAATCTATAGAGGTTGTGGATAGTCAAAAGTCCTTCATCATTAATCGATGATCTGGAGTTCATTAAAAATAAGAAAAATATTACATTACTATACATTCAAATCTTACAAAATATTTTTGCCTACATTGTTTAAACATCATAATAAAGTTAGGAGGTGGCCAAACATATAATACAGCTCTATATTTTACAAATGAGAAATATCAAGGCTGGGGAGAAGGAAAATGTCTTGTCTAAGTTTCTTGCAGGGTGACAATGTGACAGAAATACCAGTAAGCCCAGGACACTTGACACAACCCCAGGGCACATCGCACCATGCAGCTTGGCACCCAACTCCTTGTTATCTTCGCACCCAGGCTCGTAATCAGAAGAAAGAGGCAGCTCCTGCTGAGAGGGAAGTGACGCATCTAAGTTTTTCTTCACCTTTTTGTGGTTTTTTTTCTTTTGGTTGACACACAATATTTTGCGTAATATCACATGGTTATTTTCCATGCAGCTACCATACCTGTTATTTTCCATTCACCAGTTAAATATGCATGTTTGCAAATGATGGCAATTAGCATCCTGGAGACTTGATCTACGTCGCGGTGCTTACTGTAAATTCTAAGACACAGAAACACACAGAAACACACACACCATAATTTACCTTTCAAATGAATGTCTATACAGAATAAACCAACAACCAAATTAAAAACTTCTAATTACACCAGGAACAAAGAAAATAAAATAACCTCTAATCGTGCCTGCAATGATCAATATAATTTGAGCCATTCAAGAAGTGAGAAGCAGGTGGTTTTCATTGTCATGGTGGGCTTTGGAATTGGTCTGCCAATCCACTTTTTTCTTTATAGTGGACTTCTGTGACTTCTCAAATTAGGAAATCACTCTCACTTTTATTCCTATGCTCACTATCTGGTGCAAGGTCAGGCAGCCAAGTCTCTCGAAGATCTAGATAGGGCTCTCGGACAGAGGATCACAGGCTGACTCAGGCCAATCTTGAGAAGGAAAAAAGATGGGTTGAAATGGAGGGATTGGGGATGGGAACAGCTTTATTCTCCTCTGGGTTTCCTGTAGCTCATCATTAATAACAGGTACTGCTCATAAGTAATGAAAAAAGATGAGGGGTGGGAAGAAATATGTGAAAAAAGAATAGAGTGGACTGTTACTACTTAGAAAATTTCTGCTGGTGTTCATAATATTTTCATCACTCAAATTATAAATCACTTCATTATGTTTGCAAGCTCTGGACAATTATACACCTGTCAGCATGCAGAGCGGGGTCAAGAATTGGTAAAAAAATGGAAGGAAAGATTATTCCTAGGAACAGTTCACCTGTCACTGCTTTCTTAAATGACCTTGACAATGTAACTGAACTTTTCAAAATTAGCTACACAATGGTATCCAAATATTTTTGTTCTGGGTGGTAACTGTTATATTTTGTTTGTATTCTTCTGTTGAAAAAAATCCAAGAGGAGTTTTCAATTAACTTCTGTGGATACTGAGCTCTCTTATATAATTTTGAGGGACACAGATCATAACTACTTAGGGCTTTATATTTGTAAATGAATCCATATGTTGAAAGAGAACTTTTTTATATTAATGCAATTTTATAAAAAAGAATCTTAAATTCAGTATTCCAAACTCAAACTCATAGGATCTGTTACAGAGGCTAGCACCCTGAGAAAAGGAAAATTTACTCATGTTTAATTTTGACAATTGCATATTTTTCTACCGTAAATATTTATTGTACAGTGAGAAAGTATGCAAAAATACTCCAAAGATTGTCTAGCTTTATGAAAACAACCTATAACATATAGAAAAGCATTTTGATAAGTCTTAGGAAAATATCTCAACTATATATGAAACAGAAGTTTGAATATTTATAAGGAAATTTGAGATTATTCTTTTTATTATCCTTATTTATGGGCTAATTCTAAAAATTATTAGTGATTGTTTGCATATTGTGCTAGTAGTTTCAAAACGTAAGCTGCCACAAAAAATTTATTATAACCTGGATAACAGAAGCTTGGTTTGGGGAATGAAAAATAATTTAGAAAAAAATAAAAGTTAAAGGAATTAAATTTGTTGGCCATGTATATACTAATGGTGTATTTATCGTGACTAAATATCACGACACTACTTTTAAAGATGGAGAGCAAAAAATAAAACATCCTCTAAATTAATATTGATCCTGGATGCTTTTTTCTGGAAAATGTCCCTGGGGAAATATGTCCCTCTGAGGGAGGGAGGAAGGGAGGAAAAAAGGCAAAAGAAGAAAAAAAGACAGGGAAAAATTGAATTGTCTAGTACTTAGAAAATATGGTGTCATCTAATCATGTGTAATTTGTAATACCATCTTCAGGCATCCAAGACAAGTTCTTACACAAAGGCAATCCTCAGCTATCTCCCAGTCATGACCTTCACAATCAAAACGGTGACTTTTTTGTCAAATAATATGTTGAAGGTTGGATGTAAAGAATTGACCAGAACGGGGGCTGGGGATTTAGCTCAGTGATTAGAGTGCTTGCCTTGCAAGCACAAGGGCCTGAGTTCGATCCCTGGCACCACAAAAAAAAAAAAAAAGAATTGACCAGAACGTTTATGATAAGTAGCAAAAGAGAAAGAGGGAGATCAAGTCTAAAATTGTGTTTATAGAATGTATTCATGTGTATGTTTACTTTGGGACCAATACAGAAGAATGGTGTGTTACAGCTTGCTGGGAGAAGCATCTTGGAATCCTCGTTTCCAGTTAAGAAATGTACAAATCTCAGCAGCTAGTCCTGTGAGACAATTGCTTTGTTATACCAAAGCTAAACTCTTGATGACCTGTTTAGGCCATCTCTGAGAAGGATTGTGGTTGGAAAATAATCTCTTTCTCAACCATACATCTAAACATTTAAGACTTTTTTTTCCAGAATTGAAACACCTTCGGCCACGGTTGTGCTCATTTCTGCATCAGGTCCCATTTGCATATGGACTAAGGGCACCCTGCCACATAACCATGAATTCATATGGTTTCCTTATGGAAATTTGCCTAAGTCTCTGCTTGAAACAAATTACATCTGTTTCCAAAAGTCCTAAATATTGCTATGTTTGTCTACTTTGTACCTTAACTTTATAATTTATACTTGGTACTTGGCCACATTTTAATGTTCGACAGCCAATTGTGAAAATAAGGAACTCTTCTGTAATTAATCTATCTCTGGACTTGTTTAGCTTAGTAATATACTGGTATCCTTACCCTGAGGACAAGCCACCTCTAATCCATCGAGTCAGCTTTTCAATCTTTGAACTGATGTCCCCAGAGTCCTCCCAAAAATTCTGCTGAGAAGTAATGAGCTGGGTGTCAAGACTTAATAATTGATTTAACTCTCACAATACATTATTTTTAGACTTTAGTTCACGTACATTTCTTTGGAAAACTTACCAGGTGCATGTAGTTTCTTTCCACATGACTGATAAAACTGATTTTTATTAGGAGCATCCATGATCTCTATATAAACAAATCTAATTACATTATCTCAAATCTCATTCTTAATATTGCATAATATTTTTAGTACTCAGATCCATGAAGGCAAAGATTCCATCTGTCTTCTTGCTTACAGGATCTACGGTGATGCACAGCATAGTCTCTCTTTGAAGAATCCAATGTCTCCTACACTTAACATGCTTTCTCTCATGTAAATAATGTAGAACTAAAAAGTAGGTTTCATGGACATCCTCAAACCAGAAATTAAATATCAGTCTAGGTTTGGCCGATCAATAGCCTCTTGTGTGAACCGGAGACAAAACTGAGGGGAGGAAAGGACTATTGTTTTCTTGCTCCTTCTGCTAGGCAGATATGGGTTTTAGGAAATTTACTTTTTTCTTAAGAAACATTGGCAGAGTTCTGAATGGTCATTCTTTGGATTTAGGGCTTTCCAAGTAGAGTATCGAAACCATTTTTGTAGATTTGTATATATTTCATTTTTCCTTGACTAGCAAAATATTCTATCATTTTAAATATACCTCCATCAAACACATAAAATCTACAATAATGTTTACTTGTTAATCATGCCTTTATCCTCATTATAATTAAGTTCTATGACAGCGGGGATTTTATCTGTCTCCTCTACAGGCTCTAGAAAGACGCAAAGCATATACAGCCATCCCTGGGTTGGTTCCAGCTCCCCAGTGCTCAACCCACTTATAAACAATGACATGGCATTCATGTGTCATTTGTATGTCCTGTTCTAGAATTTAAATAATTTTATATTTCTTATAATAACTAATAAATGTAAATTCTATGTAAATTGTATTATACTATACTGTTTAGGGAATAATGTCAAGAAAAAATATTTGTACATGTGTAACACGGATGAAACTCTTTTTCAAGTATTTTCCATCCTCAGTGGATTGCATCTGCAGTTGCAGAGTTGACTATAGTTTGCTGAATTAAAAACTTTAATAAATAATTGAACGATTTGGAGATGTGTTAAAGAATTAAAGACTGGAATTATCTGATGTTATTTATCACAAGATTATCTTTAATCATTTATTTGCATGTGTGTATATATAATATAGAAATTACCCTTATCCTTTTTCTTCTCTCCTCTAACTCCCAAGATAGATCCCAGAAAAGAAAGAAAACCCTCCTTTCCTTTTTACATAATCTCTAGCATTTGCCTTCTAAATTTAGGCATTCAGATGACAAAATGTTTATATATAAAATAAACTTATTTTAGAGCAGTTTTTTTAGAGTAGCTTTGCTACTACAGAGAGTTTTTATGTACTCTACACTTAGATTCCCCTATTATAAATGGCTAATATTATAAGAGTAAATCTGTTACATTTAACAAACCAATATTTTATTATTATTAATATATTTCATATTTTTCTAATTTCTTTAAATTTTACCCAATGTGCTTCTTCTGTTCCAAGATTTACCCAGAAAACCGCATTGCATTCAGTAGTCATGTTTCCTCAGGCTGCTCTTGTCTCTAAGCTTTTCGGCCTTTCCTTGGTTTTGATGATATTTTGGATCTTGACAGTACGAGTCAAGTGCTTTGAACAATGCACCTCAATGATGATTCTTCTCATGTTTTCCTGATAATTAGGCCAGGGTGCTAGCGTGCACTGGGGAAAAAGACAACAAAGAATAAATACATTTTCATTACATAATACCAAAGATACAAACTATCAAAATGACTTAGTTTTGTTATTGACCCTGAGATTTGGGACTGGAGCTGTAACTCGGTGGTAGGTGGTAGAGCACTTGCCTAATAGTTGCCCTGGGTTCAGCCTCCAGAAAAATGAAACAAAACAAGACAAACTCAGTCATCTCCTTAGCTGAAGTAGCATTGCTTAGATTTTACCACTATAAAATCACTTAATACTATATTTTTCTAGCAAATTCATTATATGCAGCCTACAGGAATAAAGAGTCTTCAATGACTTTTTCAAGGGAAAATAACTACGTAAATGTTTTAAAGTGCATTTGGATATTTGCCTATTATATCTTATTCATACATTCATTCATTCATTTATTTACTCACTCCAGTTATAATATAGCTTTGGAATGCTGAATTATCATTTTACACTTCAAGTGATAATCCAGCACATCTTCACCTATTTACTTTGTCCAAATTGCTTCAGCTTTGACTCCTGGAAATCCTCCAGTTGTCTTCTGTGTTCCTTTGACATGTTCCCATGATTATGGGATTTCTTCCATTTCTTGCTTATTTCCTGTCACTGCAAAGATGTTCCAGGTTCATCTTGCACATTCCCTGCCCTCTTTGTAAGATCGGCCATTTCTCCAAAGATACAGAGTCCCTGTAAGTGAAAGTGTATCAGAAACCAAGTTCTGTGTGTATGTTTGCTCATCGCAACTGGGGTGGTGCAGCTTCTAGACCGTCTCCAAGTGAAAGAGCAAGGAAATTATATACACACATATACACATACACACATACATATATATGCATATATATGCATACACATATATGTCTGTGTGCATTCACTGTATATACTCAAAATATTTCTGTATTAGTTACCTTTTTAGAGTTGATGGTTTGTAAGAGAGCAGATTTAATACAGGACATGTATAAGTTACAATATTCACCCATAAGCCAAATGCAGGAAGAGTGATGAATGTCTTTCTATGCACTGGAGACCCAAAAGATCCAATCAAGGGCCAGGAGCCCACAGCACTGTCCCATGTACTTCTGTGTCTGCACAGGATGACTGAAGAAATCTTTACTGGAACCAGAATACGATGCTCGCAGCAGAGATGAAGACCAGAGCTCACCTGAAGTGAACAGCAGCCACCCTTGACGACAGCAAGGCCCCGAGCTCCTCCTTTGATGAGAACAGCTGAGGCTCCTTCAGGAGAACCAGCCGCAGCAGAGCTTCTCCTGGGAAACAGCCTGCAACCATCTTCTGCTCCCGTTCTCCTTTATGTTGTGTCGGCAACAACTCTCAGGTGGATCTTCTACGCCCAGAACCCACAAACTCAGTCCAGCTGGGTGTTCTGGCTCAAGTTGACCACAACAGTAAGTCCACCGCAATTGCTTTATATAACTATTTGTAGTTTCTTTATTTATAAATCCACACTGATGTCTCCAATGCTATGCTATTATTGCCACATAAATCACTTCAGCCTCTTTCTCTTGTTGGTAGTAATCTCCCAAAGTCTGCTATCAATTTAACAAACTACTGAATTCCAGAGTATATGTATAATAGTATCGCAATTTCTATACTGCAAACCTATGTAAAGTGTTTAACAAGCATATACTGTTTATCAGTGTTTGAAGTATAATGTGCTAAATATCTTTAATTACATTATCAAACACACTAATCATAGATAAATGAACAGCTTCACTGCCCCCCAGCATTCCTTGGGCCTTTGTCTTTTTAAACTTCACATCTCCAAACTACCAACAACCACTGCTGTATTTAATGTGTCTACAGCATTGCTTTTCCAAAATGTCATACAGTAATACTCAAATCTACAACCTTTTCAGACAGACTTCCTCTGTTTAAAAATATGCGTTTACATTTTTCATGCTATGAGAGCTCACTTTTTTATTATCACTAGATAATATTTCATTTGCATGGATACACCACAGTGTTTTGTAGTAACAAACATTCAGCTATGGAAGGACATCTTGGTTACTTTCAGCTTGTGGCAACTATGGGAAAAGCTGCTATCCATGTGAAAATTTTGAATAGACAAAAACTTCTCCTAAGTTAGCCATCAAAGATAAAGAAAAACTCTTCTTTGTTATCAAATAAGTTTTGTGGCTTTCACTTGTATCTAAGCATCTTTCAGGTAACAGAAATTGTTTTACACGATTTTTCTCTTTTAATCATGCATTGTATGTATAAGTATATGTATGTATATATTTTATGCAAAACACGGAGCAAAAAGCTTTCAAACAAAGACATTCTTGATTTCCCATACTGCTTTCTGACTTGTTTTTATTATAACTAATTGTCTACGCATATACCTACATATTTCTGGAAGAGAAAAAAGAAAGCAATAACCTCATACAGAAGACTTGGTGATACTTTATCCAGATAGCGAGGCTTTCACGGATAGGTCTTGAACTGAAGAGTGCCGCAGCAAACAGCTCTCAAGAGCTCTCCTAATTGCTAATGACATACAAAAATCAAGAAAGGCAATGTCATCACTTGGTAGTTTTTGATGAAATTTTTTTTTCTTTACATAGCTATAGAAAAATACCTTTATCACGCAATTTTCACCACACTTTTCACTGGAACACAGATGGTTCCCCTAAGACGCTGTTCATCCACGTGAACATTCACTGATTTATTCCCTGCCAAATGCCTGTGGGTGTTTTAACTGTCATGTGCTTGGCAACATACCATAATACTTCACTCTGAAAACTGAAAGTCACTTAACATTCATGGAGATGAAAAGCTCACTGAAGATAGCAAAACAAGACCAGAAATGTAGTTAAGTGCTTAGTGGAATCTTGTATTCCTTATTTATTACATGGTCTTCAAAATAAATATATGTGGGTAGAAGAGATATGGATAGCATGGTAATGATATGCGCAAAATCCCAAATTAGGAAAATAGAAACCACAGAGTCAAATTCGTGTCTCTGTGATTCAGAGGTTTAAAGAAGACAAAAGAGTCTCAAATCTTGTTACACAGAGAAGTGAAATAGAAAATGAAAAGTCAGTACATTTAGGAATGAAGACAGAAAAAGCCACATGTATTGTACACAGAGATAAACTATGAAAGCTATTGATCAGAGTGTCACAAAGCACTACATGTGGATGATTCCACAATAGAATTGGATAGAATTTGGTGGTAAATTATATCATTACAAAATCAATCTACATTTAGTTCTCTAACATTTGGTAAGATAATTTATTTTGCAACACCTCACTTTCTGAAGTCACACTTGTGTGTTTGGCCAATGAAGTAGACAGCTAGGTGATGTGACATTAAGACAGTTTCTAGATAATTGGAACTAAGGATATCTACTTTCCTTCATCTTGAAAATATTTTCAGACACAGTGAAAAAACTTAAAGAGCTTCAGTATTCTTTAAGTCTAACATTTAAAGATAAATCTTCCAGAAAGCTTTCTCTGATATCCCCATGGTAACCCCAGATGTTCACTGAGCATCTGGAAATGTTCTAGCACTTTTCATGAGCTGTAATTTTGTCCCTGCAGGTCTGCATCCTATACTGAATGGTGAGTTTCCATGGAACGTACGGGTATAAATTTACTGATTCAATAAGCTTGCACTTCAGAATCGCAGACAAGGACTTACGCAGGATAACTCTGCCATGTTTTGTGAAACCTTAAAAATATAGAAGCTCTATTAGTGTCTGATCTTCATATTTAAAAGCGGAACGAGGGTAATTACTTCTTCCACATGCTTAATAGAAGTTAATTTCCCCTAGCTTCAACTAATTTGATAGATGTATAACCACCTAATTCAAATTTTATAAGAATCGACACATCCACTGACAAGAAGACAAGAAAGGTAAAGATAGTCAAGAACTTGCCATTTCCCATCATGTGTGACTCTGCCTTCCTCTCAGCGTTCTCCAGCCTACTTAGCTCACTGTCTTTCATGGATCAGCTGGCTGCTCCAGCTCCTTTCTTAACTAGTCTTTGCCTCTCCTTCGATCCTCGCAAAGCGTGTGAAGCCCAGAAACCGCGAGTGCACCATTTTACCTTTACTAGTTTTAGTTTAAATGTCCTCATCTACAAAATAAGAACATTTTTTTCTGCTTTTACTTTGATCCACTCAGTTATTGAAGACAGAAGACACAATAGGCAAAGACAGCCAGGATCTCAGTTCTCCTCGGACCTCAGGCACTCGACTAACATTTGTACAAGCCATTATTCAATCAGCAGTCGGAACAGTAAGTACGAGGTGCCAGTTCATCAGAAGCAATACACACACATACATGCACGTGTGCCCATATCACGTATATCCCACACATAACCTAATCTCAGAATCGGGAACTCACATAAGTTAAAGAGCTTTGTGAGTTGTCAAATCCATGTGACAGCAATTTCTGAGTGTTATGATTATTACCAAAAAGTCCCTTAATTTATTTCTTCTTTATAGCCCCCTATAAAGTTGCTTAGTTTTGCATCCCTATTTTTATCTCGCTGTATATGTTCGTGAATATTCATTGGAAATATGATCCTGTTAATATGAGATGAAGTAAGAGCCCTGCCATTAAAAAATAGTATTTCGTATATGATGCTAAAATAGTTCCTTTCTTGGAGATATTTGCTATTTGATGAATCCTTGTTGGTCCACTTTGTCATGATCACTCTTTGATTCCTCTGGAAAGTGAGCTAGCCTCTGGAAGCTGTCTATGCCCTTGCAGCCGTGGCAACCAGCTTCTCTTTCTCTACCCTCCTACAGATTTGCACAGCGTCAGGTGGGCCCAGCCTCATTTTTCAACACGCATGAATCTTAGCCCAGATCTAACCCAGTGTCCCCTTGATGACGGATCAATCCCATTTTGCAGTCATCTCAATATTTTCTACTCTTCCTGCCTTGTGTCCCTGTAAAACTGTGTGAGGTGACGACTTCTGTATCAGCTGTGGTTCATCTCCAAGCTATTGCTGATGTTCATGTCAATCTTCTGGGTAATCTACTTGAGGCGCCGAGTTTAATCTTCAGTCGTGTAACCTGTCATTCCAGAAGGGGCGCTGGAAGAGAGAGGCCTTTCTGTTCATCATATATGGTGAGCAGAGATGAGGTACCACCATTAGGATTCAATGCCTTTGCCTCTTCTTTACCTAAAGAAAAAAGAACCCTTCGCAAAAGGGATTCCGTTTGTAATCCTGGAAACAACCTACAGACCACACAGGATTTAAAAGACACCGGAGGCACCAAGTGAGCAAAGCAATAGTATTTTTGAATTGTACTGACTAAATACACCATTAAATCTTCTCAGTAACAAAACAAGAAAACTGATAAATTTAAAATATACATTTTAATTGTTAAACATTGAATATAACAATAAAAACTGCAAATATTTCTAGAAATACAAATGTAAAAGTACAAGCACAACATTTTCAGAATTCTAATGTGATTTCACATACATGGCTTACTTGATTAGTGCTCTGCATGGCTGCCCTTTGCTGTTCACCACTGCAGGCCCTTAGCACACTCTTCCCTTTTCCAGAGACGTTTCCAGCCATGCAGACTTTATTCATGGTTCTTCCCCATCGTCTGAGGAGAACATACATGATATATAGTAGCTGCTTCATGAATATTTGCTAAATGAAAAAAATATAAATTATCTGTACGTAGGGAAGAGATTTTTCTCAGGGTCTCAGAACAAGTATATGGCATCACTTAAACCCGGTTTTTTTCCCATTAAATTGTGTATCTTTTCTTTGCTTTTTGTCATCTGGTATCCATGGTTCCTAATATTCAGGTTTCAGAGTTCTAAAAAAATAGCTTGGTGACATGCTGGCAGAGAGAGTTAATAATAGGTGTATTATGAAGTAAAGCTTTCATCCCTTCTTTCACAAGATTCAACAATTGTGGCTAAAATGTTATCCAACTTACATATGAAAACATCACTAAGTAAAAATCAATTTTCATCGCTTAATTCCTCCAGCAGTGTCTGAAATGGAGATACACTCAGTTGCCATTTCTATAAAGAATAAAAGAGCATAAATACTTACAATAAGCTTTTATTCACTCCTGATTGAAATAAGCCTCAAACTTTCCAAAATGGCTTCATAGCCGCCTGTCAAAATATCTACACAGAGACACACACGTACACACGCATTCTTTCTCTTTGCTTTTAAATCTGCAATAATTACATGTGCTCTAAAAGATTTTTGAGAAAACAAAAGAGATGGGTAATATTTATATTGACTGGAATTTTTCTATTGGTTACAAAGAAACGCATATTTATTGTGCAAAATTCTGAGGACAAAGAATACCACCAGGAAGATTCACCAAAATATCATTACCTGAAAATATTTTTATTGTATTCACAGTCTTAGCCATATATTTATATCAATACTTACATTTCACTTTTTTTTTAACAGAAGAATCACATGGACAAAAATTTTGTATTTAACAATACAGAAAAGCTTACATATCTCTAAATATTCCTCGGTAAGACAGTAACAGTTGGAGATTATATCGGCATATCAGATTTTTGTCAAAATAGCATCATCAATCATCAATATAGTCCTTATTTTGCTACTAAACAATGTGCTAAAGGATTATTGAATTTAAGGATTATTTTCTTAATATGTAGATATTTTAAAATATATTTCTAAAAAGTAAATTATTAACACTCTAAAATATGTATGTGATATTACTAAATTGCCTGAAGAATTGTGACATTTTTCTTCCTGATACATTCTAAGATCCTTCACACCAGAAGATCTGTAAGATCAAAATGTCTTCATCTTGCTCTGTTCTGATCCTTGCCATATTTCCAGCATCCGAGCTAAAGTCAGAAATGAATAAGCTGTCCAGTATGTATGGATGAATGGTTAAGCAAGGAATAAATGAATGAATGAATGGATGGATGGATGGATGGATGATGAACGATGTAAGAGAGAAATTCTTTATTAAAAAGAAAGTCATTTTTCTTCGCAGTATATGCTGTGTTCAGTGATTTTATTCATGAAAGGAGAAACATTTATATTAACATGTTGGTCACTCTCCAGGTGACTGAAAAATTCTTCCAAAACAAGCCTATTTTGTTCAATCTACCATACTAGAATCCAATGTGTTTATGGATTGTTAACTTGTTCAAATTTATAAATGATTGTTCCACAAATTTTTCTTTCTCCAGGATTTCTCTTATCAATAAGTTCTACCCTGTGTGTCTACTGACCATGAATCAGAGAGTCATTTTGCAAGCCATTTTTTCCCAGCCTCATTGTCAATTAATTACCAAATTGTGCCTATTTTTCTCATTAAATATGTCTTATTTGTGTTCGTTTTTCCCCACTCTATTGTCACCACCTTGACGTAGTTCCTCTGAACTACAGAAATGCTTTTATAGTCTTTCTTATTCACTCCTTTCATTCTTCAATCCCACGTAATTCTCACATTGCATCCAGGTCAGTCTTTTTAAAATGAAAACATGGCTACATCAATCTTCTGAAAATCTTGTTATGTCTTCTTATTTTTCTTAAAATGGAAATCGTGACCTTAGCATATGAACAGAAAACACAGTATGGTGGGCTCCACAAGCAACCTATCATGATCCATCATGACTATTCATTCCCCTTCCTTCCAAAGGAATCTGCTTCAGGGGATTTGCACAAAACTGCTTTTGCACCCCACCCACAGCATTTCTTTTCATTTACTTCTACACCCTTTTTTGTTCATACCTATTCAGCCTTTGAGGGTCAGATGAATACAGCATCTCAAAGAAAACATTCCTAATCCTAGATGTTAGGTTGATTACCTAGTTACTGTCCTAGCCCTTCAACTGCTCTTTAGTACCTTTTATCAAAATTGTAATTCACTAACTATTTATGTAATTAATGGTTTTGTCTGAGTATTCTTTTTGAACATGAATTTCAAGAGGTCTGGGTCTAAATCTGTCTGCTCATGCCTGTACTTCCAGCTCTTGTTTTCATAATTAAAATTCGATAAACATTTTCAATGAAATAATGAATAAATGATGAACAGATGAGAGACTTTTGTAATAAAATCCGTATACATAATTGTGCTTAATTTCAATTAGGTGTTTAGAAATAATGATTAGCTTTGATAAGGAGCAGGAAGACCTCAACTTCAGTTAGCACAGTTGTAATATTGCATCAGTGTCCAGTACACAGCTCTCATTAGTGGACAGACCTCTTATCAAAGAAACTGTTTTTTTCCAAACTAGATTTTTCTCGGGTCCCTATTTGAGTTGTTACTTGAAATTATTCCTCTCTCACCCAAAGATTTTGGATTGTACATTATATCCACTCCAGACACCTTGAAATCTGACTGTAACATAGCTTGTACATCACCCCGGACCTTTGCTCAATCAGCAAATTGAAGTTTTATGTCCCTGAAGTTAAGTTGGAATAAACTGGAAAATAGAGTTTTCTATACAATTAGTTCTAACCTACCTAATCTTTTTGCTCAAGGGATTGACCTCAGTTCAATTATCACATACGCCAGAAAATATAAGTCTTATCTATTTGTTCATCATGAAACAATTTCCAGTGGGGTCATTGATACCCACCAGCCAGAGTCGCTGATGATTCAACTTTACCAGAACCCAAAGGATTATAAAATAATGTCAAATTGTGCCTTTTGATGTTGGCAATTTAACTTCTATAGGGTTTTCAAACAACATTTAGCCTGGCAATTGATTGATGAAATGGGTTGATATTTTTTCTAAGGAATGTAGTTTGATTATTTAATGTCTCAAATTATATTTTCATTATGTCTATACCTAACTGCAAACAGGTAAAAAGTTAGGCCTGTTAGCCAATGAAAATAGTGAAGATATTTCTATAGTTCATGTTTTGGGGATTTTTTTAATTTTTATTTTTATTGGTACATGTTTACAGTACATAATAATTACATTCATCATAAGGAGTTGTTACATAATACATCTTAATTTTTTTGTCTCTTTCCCCTCCCCACTTCCTCCATCTCAATTCCCTTTTAATATAAATAGCAATTATTTTTTATTATTAGTCTTCTAAAACAAAGGTAGTCAACAGATTCAAAAGAAAGACACAGTAAATAGACCACAGATTCTGTTCTATAAGATATGGCGGAACTATTTCAGTGCAATCATCACGTCTGTGGCTTAGTTTTATTTTCTAAAACTAAGTGACTCACATAGAAAGATCATGAGCTACCACGTGCTCCACCTTCATAACAAGAACCATAACACAAACAAGACTATTTGATAAAAAGTACTGTGAAGAATTCAGCAGCAAATGAAGAAGTAAACAGCAAAGGGACCAAGCGAGAGAGGAAAACATTCCTCCCCAGCCCAGACAACAAGTTGATTTCTAAACACAGAACATGTTTCTCATATTATAAATCAGCAGGGTACACAACAAAACATCAAGCTTGAGAAATGAAAAACACACCTTCTACCCATTAGAGCATAAGGAGAAACATCTTCCTGTAATCCAGTAAAGCTTCCTTACACTAAGGTACAAGGCTGTAGTTGCTACAATTCAGTTGTACTTTACTTTTATTTTTTTAACATTTTATCTTCATTTATTCTTCCCATTCAGTAACTAAGTTCCTTGACAATAGGGGCAGAACTCAACAGACTATCTTCTTGGTACCTAGGACTGTGCTAGATACATCCTATCTAGATGCTCGGTTAATACTCGACTAACTAGTTTACTCCTCTAAAGTTTTGAAATAAGAGGAATATATAGTAAACATGACAGAAAATAAACTGTCAAGTGCTCCTAATTTACTACTATTCTCTCTTAGAATTCCTGACTGTACCTCTTTCATTTTCCCAATTTTATAGTTAGGCCTAAACTTTACCTCAATATCATGTCTTCTACAGAAAATCATTCTTGATAGCCACAAAGCAGAGATACAGGTAATATGTCAAGCTAGGTGCCCTGTAGTCCCCTAATCGCTAATCTTTTAGCCTTAACCACCTGGGCATTCGTTGGTCCTTGTTCACCCAAAAACTATAGCAGGGCTCAGAGTTGTAGATTTTTTCTTATTATTGAAGTTAGATGTGAAATGATTTTTAATGTTGAAAAGATTTTAAATAAGAATTGACAATTAAGGAAGGAGAATGATGATCATTAGTGTAATTTACAGTAAATTATAGGCATTCTTAAGTTTAAAACAACAAATGATGTCTTTGCTTACAATATGTAATACATTATTTACAATTCCAGTATTCACATAAGGTTGGTTAATTAGCAAAACTATTCTTTAAAGGATGAAGGTCTTATTTAATCTGGAAATTTGGTTAAAATTCAGAAGAAGAAAGGTTTGCATGTCTTTACATTAGTCATGTCTATTAAGGACATTTCCAAAGAAAACTTTAAGGGTGGTAACGTTTCCAATAGTCTTCTATTATAACTTGCAGTTTACTTTTTCAAAGTTAGCTTTCTTCAATAAAAAACTCTTTGTGAATGAACTTTTAACTCTGTATTTCCATAAACGTGACCCCAATTTAACATCGTGAATGGCTTTTGCCCCACACTTTTTAAGAACATGACAAGAATGTGGTTTGTGTGTGTGAGAGAGTGCATGCACGTATATGCGTGTTGTGATGATTATTAACCTACCTTTTAGGACTTTTAATTTTTGAATATCTCATTACTTTATAAATAATTATCTTCATTTCAGGAATTCACAAAAAAGTCTAATATATTATTTCAAATTTTTTCCACATTGGATTCTGATGATATATTTTCAAGACTTTCAATATCTTATGTTTATGACTCTTACCGCCATGTTGCAGTTTACTCAAATCCTCTTTAATGCCTGGGGATTCCTGGCAGCTTATATTTGTATGTATAAAAGATAGGCCAAATCTCCATGGGAGAACATTCAAAATAAGAACAAATGTATCACTGCTTACTTTATGCATTAAACATTTTTCTCCAAATATTTCGGGAATGAGAGTTTTTAAAAATTAATATCCCGAGTATTTTAAAATAATGTTCTTTAGTTACTACTATTAATTTTTCATATTATAGCAATTTAACATCCTCAGAGTTCTGGGTCCTTTATAAATTCCCTTCTGTCCTTCTCCTATGAAACTCTTTCTTTTATGAAATCTCATGAAGTACTTTTTTTTTTCTGAATGCAAGTTAATTTGTACCTCATGATTCTAACTTAAACTAAAATAGAAACAAGTTTAACTAAAAATCTCAACTAATCATCTCTGCCTTACCAGGTCATTTAAATTAATGCAGATATAAGCTGTTTGGATTTTAGAACAAACAAGAGAACCTAGTTCCTTTGAGTTCCTGTAGTAAAATGGACCCATACAAAGACTGAGGCTATTAAAAACTGGAAAAGTTACATTAATTATAAGTGGCCCTCAATGCAAACATCTGTAGTTACTCCACAGATTTGTTCAGGAATGTTGCTTTTGCACCTAGGTGTGCGTGATTTCACTTCTGCAAATCATTATGGTGAATGTTGCCCTTAGATCCTTTGCTCACACCTTATTACCCATTAGTGGCACTATGCAAGCACCATCCCTAGTTGGCCTGGCCTGGTGTATGCCATGTTCTATTTTTCATGGTTTTCCATGTGCTTTTCCATTAATCTTAAATTGCTCAAATTCTATTGAATCCAGTTTCCTGATAGCAGGTTTCTCACTTAAGGTCTCAAGAATATAACTGCCCAGAATTTCTCCCTTGCCATCTTTAAAATCAATAACCTTAAAACAATCTGAGTGCTTCCTTCTGAACTTAGGGACAAATCTATATTCCAGCTACAGTCAAAGAGTCACACGATACATACACAGACACACACACATACATACACACATGCACACACTCACACTCAAGAAAATATCTACCCATAGATTCTCTTTGTGTAGGAACACAGTGCAGTCAGGTACCTTGTTGATGAGAAAACCTGAAGTCCTGAATGCTTACTTCTCATGAGCATTGTAAAATCATTCAAAGCATGTTTCCATTGACAGCTCCAGGACATTGCAATTTTTCTGTCCTAGCTTCCTGTATTGGGCTCCATCTTCAATCATCTCATTCTCAGCATTTCAAAGTCAGTGTGCTGGGGAGACATGGGACTCTCAAGGTTACAAGGAAAGAAATCCATATTTAAGAAGCTACTTGGAGAATCACAGATAAGAGAATTCATATTTATTTAGACTCTCTGTAAACAAGATGCTGTATAAGCAAATTAGGAGTTTGGAGCAAGAGAGCCAAAATATTTCGCCTCTACCTCGCTTTGCCAGCTTCTACTTCTTGCTCATTTTGTTTCTTTATAGTATTTGTTACTCCTAAAATGTTATGGATTTATCTATTTACTCATTTATTGTCTCTCTTTATGCACTGAAATAAAATCTTTATAAAAGTATGAGCTTCGTCCTGTACATTCATTGCTCAGTTTGGCCATAGAAAGCACCTAGTACATTATATATACTCAGGAAATATTAGAACAACCAGAGAAGGGATGAATATAAGAAAGAAAAGATTCGTATTCACAGGAACGTGGCCGATTTCCCTTAATGGGTTAGGAGGAAGGGTAACATGAACATAATCTTTCCTTATAAACTGTAAAAGGTAAATGAAGACTAAATCTTCCAAGAAACATGGTTTTCTGTTCACTAAAAGCAAATCTATATTTTGTCATCCAGAAAGCAAAATAAAGTTGGGCCGCAAGGACTTAGTTGCTGGGCCAGGAGCATTTTGTAGCGTGCTGAACAATGCAGTGCTCACTGATACTTATGAAGGCAGCTCTGAAACTCGGAAACATGAGTACAGAGTTCATTTGTGATATAGATTACATTACAATAGAAAAAATTCAAACACAGTTTTATCTCAATAAATGAGTAACTTCTTATAAATGATAGCAGTTAGTGCTAATATTATAATTTCATACTTAGTTATTATATATACATATACACTATATAGATATATAAACTATATATACTATATTTAATGGCCATGGGGATGTGCTAGATCTGGTTTCAAATCCCAGCTCTGCCACATACCAACTGGTGATCGTGGACAAGATTCTTTATCTCTCTGAACCACGTGATCTCATCTGTCTCCCTGGATTGTCGTAATTACTGAGAGACATAATGTATGAAGGTGCCGTATTCATGCCTGGTATGATGAATAGAGACGATGATGATTATAATGGCAATGTTGATTCATTTAAATTAAATTATATAAATGTAATAAATGAGAGTGTCAGTATACCAAAGAAAAATTTTTTTTCTAGGTACCTGCATAAATTGTAAGGAAGAATTTAAGGCCTACACTTTTTTCTAACACATTAATATTATAGTTCTGTGTATTTGTCACAAAACAATTTCAACAAAAATAGGACAAAACATTAAGTGACAATGTACATACACTTTTTAGTAAGCAAAACACAAATACCTAAAAGACTTTTAGAGACTCAAAATATTTTAACAATAACTCAAAGTTGGTATTTTTGAAAAGATCTCCGCATGAAAATGCTTTGCCTATCGAAAAATATATCTGGCTACTCCTTCATCTGGAGTTTGTTTTAAGGCTCAAATACAGACTGATGAGTTTACTAATGGCCCTTGTTTTTTCTTCGTTCTCAGAGCGCTCAGTTGTTTCCCTGACTGATGAAGCTTCGTTGTGTACTTTTATATCCCAGAAACACACACGAGTATGCACATTGATTATATTTTCACTCAGGCAATACGTTACTTTAAATAGTCACTCATATACATCACAATTTCATCAGCTGCCCTTCCTTGTAATAAGAGCAACATGCATCTTTCGATGAATATGTTAGCAGCTCAGTCGATGAGAGCGCCTAACCTAAAGGGAGATACATGCATCTATCTGAACTTAAAATATAAAGAAAGAAACAGAATGTCAGCCTCTAGGATGGAAAAAAATATCAGGGGTGTGTGTGTGTGTGTGTGTGTGTGTGTGTGTTGAAAAGAAGAAGAAAATTCTCGATGCCTTTCAGGCTAAATGATCGTAACATGAAGAAAAAGTTCTGAAATGTCTGAATTTTCCTTTGGCTGCTCTACATCTTCCGAGTCTTTTTGTTTCTTCGCCAGCTCCAGGGCCCTAAGACTGTACCTGTGACTGCTCCCCAAATAAGCCTTCCTGCAGCTCTGCCGCTGGTGAGCTGCGCCTGGCTCCGGGGCCTCCACACACCACACGCGACCAGGCCCGTGCCTTGCACAGGGTCTCTCACCCAGCTGCAGATCCCTTTAAGCCAGCGCTGTGGCTCACAGCAGAGTTCATAAATTGATAATTCAGGGGCCAAATCCAAACTGTCATCTGTTTATGCCAGCAGACTGCCATAGGAACACAGCCACATTCATTCATTTACTTCTCTGTAGCTTCTCTCGTGCTACAAAGAGTTGAGTAGGTGCCATGCACACCATATGGTCCACAAGGTGTAAAATATTTACTGTCTGGACCATTACAGAAAAAAAAAGTCTCGCTGACTCTATATCAGCTTCTGCCTCCTAGTCTGTCTCCTAATGTGGTTTTTTTAATTAGTTCAGTCTTAGAACTCTTAGACATCATCTTCTCTGATGCCCATTTGTCTCTTGGATGCATCTTCTGAGATGGCTCCTTTGTAATCCACCTTGGTCCCTGTCTGTTGTGATGCATGACTCATAGAACGCCAGTGCTTCCAAATCCTTGAACGTCAGCCAAACTCAAAGGAATCCAGATTGTGTCCTTCCGTTTCACCCTACGTGGCCTGTGTTCTTCTGGCTTCATATGGGAGATGCTGTGGGGAGATGCTGTGGAAATTAGTTCATTATCTTTTTAAGCTTAACATATAAAAATATGGAAAATATCCCCCTAACTGGCATTCCCTCGATACGTTGTGTTTTTGCAGTTCGTTTTCAACAGAAGTGTCGAATTAAACTGCTTCAGTAGACACCCTTCCAAATTAATAATGCAGTTTCAGAGGATATAGGCTAAAAGGAATGACTTCTTCCAAGTTCACCTGTGGACTCCTCATTCATCAGGGTGTTTAAGATGCTGCCATCTTCCTATAAGTCATGCGTGTTTATTGCAGCCAAAGAGGAACAATAAAGTCTATAAGTGGGAAATTGTCACTCATGGAGTCATCCATTTGGTTGGGTTCGAGTTTTCTTTCAGCCCTCAAAAATGTTTGGGGTAAATTCACCTGGTTTATTGTATAAATTACTCCTTGCAGTAAGGTGATATGGTTAAATTTCACAAGTGTCTGGGAGCCAAGAACTGTCTTACACTGCTTGGTGGGGGTCCCAATCTCAGCCCAACTGCCCTCAGAAGAACAAGTTTTAGAAGTGAAACATCCCAGAAGCTTTACAGCTTTACTTAGGCTAATAAATGATTGTTATGATCTTCAACTACAACCTTGATTAATGAATTTCCTATTAGCCATTCCCTGATATTTCTCTCTGCCCTCCCCCATCTGTCTCCCTTTTCTCTCTCTCCTCTCTCAACGTGACATTTACATACAGGTAACAACTTACTTAAAAGTTTCACCAAAACTTACAGGGACAAAAGACAAGACATAAAAGGATTTTCATTTTAGTATTTGTCTTTTTTTTAGTATTAACACCAGTTTCTACAATGGCTACTCTGTTTGCCTCCAGAGTCCATACTCTAACATCGTCTCATGCATTATTTATAATGCACATTAGGACACCTCAAGTATGGAAGATGCTACAGAAAACCAATTCTCCTCTTCTCATTGTGTTAATCCTGGATTAAAATTAATGAATTTTATAGCAGAAAGAAAATGGAGTAATACATAAAGCTAATATGGCAAATACAAAGAAATTCAGAAAATTAATTTTTCATACTTCTCACTTTGCAACTTCTTGGTTGAGTATGATGTGATGGCTGCTTTTATTCTGTTATTTCTATAAACCTTGTGGTTAAAATCATTACATTATATGATCTGTCTTCAGTAACCTAGCAATGGAGAAGCTGCCCAGAAATGAAATATGAATTTAACCCCATCAGTGAGTCAACCCGCCTCAAATCATCTTGTGTCCCCTTTATGCCAGTGACATCTGTGTTCTGCACTCTCTCATCTGACAAGTTCATGTTCAAGTTACTAGGATTGGAGATTCTTTTACAGTATTAAATGTATATCATAGATAACAAAATATAAATCCAGGAAGTTTTGCTTCAGCGAGCATTTGGGACATTTATTGCTAAATGTAAATAGTAAGCAAGTACAGGCAAAATTCCAAATGAGAGATTTCATTCAGAATACACATTTCTAGGGTACATTTTATGCATACATTACTAATTGTATGGCTTGGGTATAATGGCTTACCCACCTTAGGCATCTGTTCTCTAATGTGAGGGGTGGACAAGAAGAGGACAGTCACTATATTATAAAACACTCTAGCGGTAATTAGACAAATTGTCCTTTTATATCAATAAAAACTGTGGGAGCGCAGCCTGGCTTAAATAAAAAATAGACCCCTCTGGTGCAACGTCAGTTCCGAAAGTCTAGCCTAACAGAGTGCCAATGTGATTTTTTAATCTTCCACTTCCCATGCTACCTGAAAATACTTGTGAAGTGAACTCCATACAAAGATATGCATAATACCCTGAATAAGAGCTTGAGAAGTACACAACCATAATTTCTCCATTTTCTCACCTTTTGTTCTTTCCTATAACCATATAGTGGAAATACAATGTTTAGAATAAGGGAATTTATGGATAAAATGGAAACAGGTAGAAAACTGCTTACGTTTCTGTATACCATGAAATATACATTGAAATACATTGAAATATACAAATATGCATATGCACACACTTGTTCTGGTCTAAAATAACTACGGTGGTAATACGGTCATGCAACTGCATTACGTAAAAGTAATGGGTAAAGGAATTAGATATACTGAGCATGACTGAGAATGGCTAAGGAGAACTGAGAAAGGATAAACAAAATGATACCCTTTTTTAGATTAAAATATATAATAAGGCAGATTTGGGTATAATAGTAAGTTAGGCCCAGCTGGGCACATGAAAAAAATTTTAATAAATATTGGCCTCCAAGTCATGGAAAGAATGTTCTGGAAATACAAAAATAATGTAGGAATCAAAACTAGAAAGATCTCTCATAAGTTATTAAACATTTACAAATTGAATGATTTCTAAATAAACATGGTCAAAAAAGTGAAAAAAAAAATATTTTGCCTGAATGAAAATGAAAACATAATATGCCCACATTGTGATTGCTAATGTGGTGCTTGGGGAAATTTTATATGCCAAATAAGGAACTGTATCAAATTAATAATTTCAGCTTTTACCTTAAAATGCTAGGAAAAGAGAGAGGCAAATTAGATTTGAGGTAAGGAGGAAAAATAAAATAAAAGTCAGCATGGAAATCAATGAATTGTTTTTAGAGAGAGAGAGAACCAACAAAGAACTTTGTGGAACCAAAGTTGGTTCTTTAAGAAGATCAATGAGACTGATAAATTCTAACCAGAGTGATCAAGAAAAAAAGAAATGAAAGAAAATGTTTAAAATAAGTAATGTGAGAGGTGATATTACTACAGTACCCACAGATATGAAGAAAATACTTAAGAAACATTTTGAATGCATTTGTGCCCACTCATTTTACACTTCAGATGATGATATAATTCCTTCGCAGACAGACACGACCTAAGATCACTCACAAAGAAATAGACAACACGAATAGCGCTCATCTCTCACAGAAATTGAAGTAGGGCTTAAACATCTTCCCATGTCGAATACAAGTTAGCATTTACCTTGGTAACCTGACCATTGACTAGGGGTGCACCCTTAACATTTTCAAGTTAAGGAAATTGATTTCATCACAGTCCAAATGTCAATCTACATTAAATGATCTCATTTTCCAGGTAGGACAAAGTCTTGAGTCACTTTTTCCAATAGGAAATACAAATGAAGCCTAATGTATAGATTAATTAGTGAGTATGAATTTAGAAAAAATCATTTTAGGGTTTACATGATCTCTCCTTCTTCTTTCCAGCAGAATTGTTCCTAGGAATGCACAAAAGTCATTGTCTTAGGCACCTTTCTTACCACTGAGACAAAATACCCAACACCAACAATTTAGAGAAGGAGAGATTTGCTTTTACATACAGTGTCAGAAGTTTCAGCCCACAGGTGGCAGCAACTGCACCAAGGTGGGCCTGGGGCAGAGAAAAGCTGCTCACGTCATGGTGGTCAGGAAGCAGAGAATGATGGCGGGAACCAGGATCAGATCCAGATCATTCTCTCAGTGACTACCTCTTCCCACAAGGCCCTACCACCCAACAAAACATTCAGCCATGAAGACATCAGTGGGTTAATCCACTGATGAGTATAGTGTCCTCATGATGCAATCGTCTTCCAAAGGCCCTGAAAGCATAAGGCTTTGGGGAACATTCTAGATCTAAACCACACCAGTCGGGTTGGCCTGGCAGTCACATCTTCTAGGAAGACAATGACTGCCTGCAGAACATTTGCCTTTGTGGTTCTCTTTCTCTCTACTTCCAAGATTTAGGAATAGGTCTTTTGAAAAGTGTATTCCTTCTTTAAGTGTATTTTTGTTTTACAGATTAGGGTAAACTTTCTCAATCTGGGCACCGCTGATGTTTTGAGCTGGAAGTGAATTGGCTGTGGAGGCCGGCTATGCATTGTAGTGTGACAGCCGGGGCCTCCGGCCTCTGCCTATTTGATGCCAATACTCTATGCCAAGTTGTAAGAACCAAAACGTCTCCAGACATGGCCAAACGCCACTTCAGGGGCAAATAGCTCTCTTTGAGAACTCTAGTGGCACCTTGGTACTCATGGCTAATGAGTGCTAAACAAATTGTTCTGTCTGGAAGGGATAGTGAGTCACCAGACAAGTTCTAGTTTGCACCTGAAGTGGCAAACAAACATTGAGTACCAGGATAAAATTTCCACATCAAAATACATCGAGTACCCAATGTGATGAATTTCAAAATAGCTGACAATCAGGGAAAGACTATACTAAATTAGGTATTAAGTATTGCTGACTTACACACTTTTCAAGAAAACCGTATATAGATTTCTCTGTTGTCATATATTATGTATTGATTTCAGAGTTCAAATAGCTAAGAATATAATTTTTTTCTATTATCTTATTTTTGCCCTCCATGTCTCATCAAATAATTCTCCTTATAGGGAATGTTACTAAATACTATTTAAAAAGTATTTTAATCACAGAAATAAAAATATGCAAGTGAATTTGGAAGCAAAGTATACCTGCAGAAAAAGCCAAAAGAGATGAGATAGTGTATCTTACAATCTTAAGCACATCTTAATTTAAATATTACCTTATTCGATTCTTCTAATAAATAAAAATAAGTAATATTGAAAATTTAGAACATGTTAAGAAACATGTCAAGCCACATATTCATTATATCACGTAATACTTATAGACACTAATAAGAGCTGTAATTATTCCTGTTTTGTACATAAGGAAACTGAAACAACAGAGCCGAACTCATAACAAGTAAAGAACTAGCTTGTAAGCTCATTTTGCGATTCTATGATCTGAGATCTAGACATTGTGCCCTACTACATGAGTAGACAAAGAGGACAATCTTTCAGAAGATCCTCAATAATCCAGTTTCATCTTATCATATTGTTTTTCTTCAGAATATCCAGGCATAAAATTATAATTGAAAGTATTCACAAAATAGCCACGTAGTTCACTCTCTTCTGAGGTCTTGACCACAACGTATTCTCTGAATATTGATTTTTTGAAATTTTCATTGCAAATATCTTGTTCCTGAAGTTTATTGTTTTGCATTATATCTGTAAAACAGTAAAAGCAACATTGCAGGGAAAAGGCATGATGGGACGGGGACACTTACTGTTCAGCGACCAGCTAGAATCAGCTCCCTCCAGTGCAGAGGCAACAACCAAGATGCCGTCAAAATTACTCGGCAGAGCTGTCAAACAATGTTCTAGTTACACTTGCAAGTAATGGTAATAAAGAAAAACACATGTAACTCTGCGGGCTGATGGTTTTCTACTATTTTGTTATTGTTGTTAAAGGCAAAATATCTTTGTTTGATTTACTTTTTCATTATTTCTTGAGACAGGTGGAAGGGAATGGAAAATCTGACCCTTTACTTCAAATTGATATGAATGTGTTTTCAACATCTGAAAGTATCTACTGTTTAAAGCTGAATCACACAAGAGAAAGAAAGAGAGACTTCCAGCTGAGAAAAGTACAGCTTAGGTCCTCTGTTCAGTGAGAGAAAAAGAAGGAAAATCTGTCTGCTTATGTACCCAGATTTTCTGATGGGCAGACCTCTCTCAAACATTTAGATTTGCCTTCTGAGTTATGTGCAGGGCTTAACAGGTTAGAGCCAGCCTCTACACAGCATGGGCCAGTTGACGATCCTAATTTTAAAAAGAATATATTGTTTGTTTCAAAAAATAAAAAAGAGAACATATTCATGGAACCTAAACTTTCTCTATCTTTTGTCTTTTATTGTCTATATATTCTTTCTGCACAACGCACACATCCACACACGCACACTTTGATACCTCCCTCCAAAACTGAAGATGCTGTCAAAATAATTATTAAAGTCTCAGAAGTTCTAACGGCTGTGGGAAGGTACAAAAATGGTGTCGTCTACAGGATTTCTTTTGAGAAGATGAAACCTCTGTTAATGATTCCGTAATTCTTTCTATGAATTAGGTATTTTAAAGTTCTCTTCTACCTCAGATTAATATTGATAATTGCATAAAAATAGTCCAAGATAAAAGGTTTTCCTCAAACTTTTTAGTGTTTAGCAAGTAAATATACATTGAACAAACATTTAAAAAACAGATTCTTGTCTCATGTCAGAGACTAATAAGTAGGACTAGGATGAGGTCCAGAAATCTATATTTTCCAGCCTACCCAATTGATGAGTGGATCCCACCCACAAATAGAGAAACCTTTATGAAGGAAGTTCAGTAATACGGTTACTGTACAAGATGTGATCCAAATACTTATTGGACATTTAAATTTTTAAAAAAAATATTACAGCAGAAGACACAGTGCCACTAATTCCCCCTCCTAATACTCCACCTTGCTTTGGACACACTTCTCCAATCATTGTCATTTCGTGAAGCAGTTCTGTAAGTCCTCTTTCTTGAATATTTTTGTGTGGTGAGAGTCCAAAAAAATGTAGAAAATGCTGCTGCCAAATGCCATCCAATGGAAAAGCAGGCTCATAAAAATATTATGGTTCTATTCCACCATAAAAAGGAATAAACTTGAGTCATTTTTAAGAAAAAGGGTGGATCCTGAGACTATAATACAAAGTGACATAAATCAAACACAAAGGTTAAAAAGCATGTGGTTTATTCGTATGAGAGATGCAAATTATAAACAATTTAAAAAGTAAACTAAAATGTAATGGTAGGAGACAGGGATTACATTCTGTGGAGATGGGAAGGGCATTTGAGAAAGGATGGGGATGAGTAAAAAATAATTAAAATGAGATATGTATATGTACCAATTCAACAAGATGACTGGAAATTTTATATATTCTAAACATACACTAATAAAAAACACTTACAGTACAGTATGTCTTCGTCTATCTTACTCACTGGATCTGACACCATGTGACTTCTGGCTCTTTCCATAAGTCAAAATGATTGTGAAAGGCAGACATTTTTAATCCATTCAGGACATCTGGGCACACGACAGTGCAACTAAAGCCACTAACGAAAGAGAACTTCAGAACTGCTTCAGAAAATTGCAAGAATCATGGAGTAAGTGTGTTCCAAGCGAGGGGAAGTGTTTTTGAGAGAGATTACTGGCAACATGTCTTTTCCTGTAATATTTTTTATTTAAACATTCACCTAGGAATTAATTATCCCCTAGATCGCAAGATAAGAAAAACACTGAATATTTCTGTGGATAAATTTGAAACAAAGAGAACCTATTCTGAAGGCCTTTAGATCCAGAAAATCCTACTTGTAGCTGATGTTTATTGCAGCTGCATTCAAAAAACCTGCCACCAGATGGGAAACTCAACCAACAGATCAAAATCAAGTTTCCACCATGAAATCTTAACACACCAATTAGTAATTTATCACTTTTGCTAAATAAGAAAAATTAGTCAGAACAGAATTGTAATATCAGCCTTTGTAACTGAAATGTTTGCTTCTTCCACATCCCTTCAACAACAAAATCCTCACCAAGTATCTGAATGAAGATTATACAGTTCAAATTTATTTCCCCTTTCTTTTCAATACAAACCATTTTTTAGTCAATCGTTTTATCTCTTGTCTTGCTGATATTGATACTTGTCTAAAATGATCTGAGAAAAATAAGTCACATTGTACTCTTTGTATAAGTAGAGTTGGCACATGTATCTTTATAAAGGATTGTGTATGAACAAGGACTTTTCTTCAGCACTTGAACATTTTAAAATATTATCTTAACTGACAAGTAGCTCCAGTGCAATCAGCCATTTATGAGAACACACTAGGACTGTACACTCCTGTAACAGGTCGTACACGAAATCTCCCGGGAACACTACAAAGACCTGAAATAAATTAGCCCTGAAAAACAAAATGCGACTGGAGAAGCAGCACAGGACAGTGGCTAACAACACAAATTCTACAGTTTAGCTGCTTGGATGGAATTTTTACCCCTCACTAGCTCGTGACTTGACCAAGGTGCTTAAACTCCATGTGGAAGACAGCAGTAGTGTGGCATTATTTGGGGGATTAGATAATTTGGTACACATTTAAAGACTTAACACAATGGCAGCTTCATGGTAAGCACTGTTTCACTTATTGAACCACATTTACATAGTACAGTAAATGCTGTGGAGGAGGGAAAACATAAGAAGAATGCTGAGGGGAAAACTGTGACATGTTAAATGTAACTAAACCTATTAAACGTTTTGATCCACCCAACACGCTGCTTATAACACAGCAAATCCAAAATGCAACTAGGAAAGAGAAATATTTCAGAGTGTCTGACTCTAAACAATTGGTATTTTGACTGAGACAAAAATACATGAATAATTTCAGGATAAGTACAAAATTTAAATATTTAATCAGACATTTTTAAAAATGCAGATAAAGAAATCCAGTGAAGTTTAAGAAAAGACAAAGGAGTCATCTTAAGTTCTTTGGGAATAGAGCAAATCCCTCTGTCTTGCATTTTGTCCTGTGCCCTCCATTCCCCAGAATACCCACTGCTTGCAAGTGGGTGGGCCTAGATTCCAGCAAGTGGCATAGAACAGGTCCAGGGTTGACTACTGCGCATCACAAGCCCACCGTCAGTTTAATACAGTTCATAGAAGTAGAGAGAAAGAAGATCCTCACTTACCAAGCACTAGTCAGAGTCTTTGAGGTGAGAGAAGGTAAGAGTAAGTAGACAAGGAGGAGAATGATGCTCTCCACCTTCAACAGAATGCATTAATGGTTTTATTTATGATTATTCCTAACTAGAAAAACCTGGAATAGGTCAAATAAGACATAATTCTCTCCCTATACTTGATATAATAGCACAGATGCTTCACTTGTAGAGATTCGGGTTAAGGGGACCTAGTTCGGTTCACTTCACTCTCACTCCTAGAATCTGCAAAGTTTGCTTTAAAACCTGTGAGATCCAAGTTTCTTATGAGAGTTCTGTGCTTTTAGAGTCCATTCAAGTGCAAAATGAGAAGTTTGTCTCTCAGCCACATACCAATCTGCTATGGGGAAATCTGGGCCATCTGGGGTTGAGGGTCCATGAACACACCAATCCCAACATCGCATCTCTGCTCCTACACACATGGCTATCACCTTCTCTAGTTGTGTACACTGCGAGCTCCAAGGAAAACATGCTTCCCTACCAATAATGACCTTGTTCCTTTTATTGCCTAGAAATGCCCTCATATCACTAGGTGTGCATAGACAACCATCATTAATCCCTTCTGCTCTTGAAGAAAGAAGCGTTTGCTGTACAGTGACAAGAAAGGAAGACAGTGTATGTAAGAGATAGCAAAAGCAAGGGATCGCAGCACAATGAGTAAGAATTCTGGAACAAAGAGTGCAGAATAAAAAACACTAATGCGAATCAATATTCAGTGTGAAGTGCACAAAAGAAAAAAAAGGCTTCTTTTTAAACAGTGATTATAATACTCATTTTGTTCTATTTCCTTTCCCCATCAATACCTATTTCCTCAAAAATTGCCGCTGTGAAATAACACTAAATTTTCTCATACATTTTCTCTCACCTTCAAACGTTTAAAAGACACTTTTGCTGCGAGACCTAGCTACTTACTTAGCCCAACAGCACGTGTGGACCGGTGATAACGATGCGAATTGAATACACATGTTGCAACAGTTGTGCTGGCTCCTTTGTGAAGGGCGATACTGCAAATACTGCTAAGTGTAAGAAGCTTGCAGCTGCTGATCAATGGTTATATTTCGTTATTCACGGGAAAGCCCACCACTCTGCAGTGACTCAGAAGGGAATGAAGGAGGGAATAAACTGAGGGGCAAGGAAGCAAGAATGGGGAGGAATGCAGGGAAAGGGTACTCCGGAGTAAACGTGCTTCCCGTGTCAGGTACATAATGAAGCCCAACCGCTTCACATCCAGTGACTTCTCTCTGAAAGCCAGCTCTCTCTTCATTCCTCATTAGGGTCCACAGTAAAAATAAAGGTCTGAATAAAATCCCACTGTCCTTTACTAGACAGACCAGTTGGGTGTAGGAATGGCATCTGAACGTTAAAGTGTTTGCAGGTTGTGTGTGCATGTCTGAGCATGCGTGTGTGTGTGTGTGTGTGTGTGTGCACGCATGTGTGTTGGGGATTGAACCTTGAACCTAAGGCCTAGTACATGCTAAGCACATCTTAGCCCACCAAGCTACAGTTCCAGCCCCTAAAGTTCTTGTTTTAAGAAAACTGTTCATACTCCCTGTCAGGTATAGAATTGGATGACTTTGCAAAGTGAGATGTGAGTGAATTCCATTTTCTAAGATGAAATAATTAAATGAAGCAGGTTTAACTAGACTGGTGTTTGGTACCTCATAACCATAGCTTAGGAAAATCAGGATTTTTAAGATTTAGAGTTACACATTACTTCTAAGATGTCTTTTGAAAGATTCGTTTTGGGGAGTATTTACAGAGGAAAAATGTATGTATCATACTTTAGTTCTCCAAGTCTTGAATTTATTTTTTAAAATTTATTATAGAAAACTCTATTCAGAAACTAGAGCTCACTTTGGAGGGGTTTTTCTCACATTATAATGCACATAGAGAGAGATGAGTCATTAAAAATGATTACACATATATTTCAACCAATTCTACAAATGAAAAATTTATTTTTAAAGGACATTTTGTCAAATTGTACTAAGAAATTCCATGACATAGGAAAATAAAATATTCCTTTTTTTCATTAATGAGATTGTGGGAGGAGACCAGGACATTAGAGAGAACTCGTCAATTGTACATACACAGAATGATGTGTGGCATACTTAGGAATCTTCAAAATGCTTTATTTTGTCTGTTTCTTTTTAAAGAATGCTTGAAATTATTTTCAAACCATTATATTATAAAGTGTTGTCTCTGCAGTCTTAGAATTAAAGTAAGTAGAGTTAAGAGCCTCTGAAGAGAAACATCTTTTTCTACCACACTTGATGTGGCTATTAATAGCTGTTTGATTTGAGCTGGTACCTTCTTGTATTTAAAAGGGGTTATTACAAAATTGTATTCTGGCTAGATGTGGTAATGAATTCCTGTAATTCAACATTGAGGGAGGCCGAGGCAGGAAGATGGCAAGTTTCAGCTCAACCTGAGCAACTTTTCTACTTAGTGAGACCCTGTCTCAAACCAGAAATAAAAAAGGTGGAAAAAGGCTGGAGGATGTGGTTTAATGGTACAGTGCACCTGGGTTTGATCCTTGATACCAAAATATATATATATATATATAAAATATATATAATCTATTTTTATACATAAAATATATATTATATATTTGATACATACATAATATATATGTTTACTTTGCATTTCTACCATATAAACTGGAAAAGTTATCTTGGACTAGTGCCAACAAACAATATATTGAAGAGGTGTTGCCTCTTTGATAAAGGTAAGAATTGCACATTGCAAAGGTCAAATTCCTTTCTCCAAAGGTCAGATAGTGTCATATTTATATTGTTCCTTTAAAACTGTGATTAAACACTTTTATCTGTACTGTCTTCGCTGTTCATCAACATCTGGGTAAAATGTCAGAAGCCCTGTCCATCTTCCTAGCTCCTGCCTTCCTCTTCAGCAGCTGGGCCAGTGTCACACCAGGAAATGACTGTCTCCCTCTGCGGTGCGCTGTGGGGAGGAAGGGGTGGTGAGCCCCGCCAGAGGTCTTTGTTCTGAAGCCCTCGCTGTTTGACCTGGACGGGGTCAATCTCACAGCGGGCTCTGAAAACTGACTTAAAAGCTGTCACTCTTAAAAATTAAGGTAAAGGCAGAATGCGTTTGATGCCTGAGAAAGGACTAGTGATTCTGATGGCTCCGTCTTTGATTATGACTCAACAGCTTGTTTGTAGACTGTTTTTCAGTATCAGGAAACAGGACCAGGATATGGGAGAATAGTTTAGCGGCTGCAGTCAACAGCCGGGGTCAGACCTTCGGTGGAGTCCTGTTTACACTCAGGCCTCTGACTCACCACCGAGGCCAGAGGAGAGGCGCCGAGGTTCTTGTCTCTCATCCAACATGAAGGTAACACCCAGGCCACGAGAGAGAACGGTCCCTCTGCAGCCTGCCATGAGGCTGGGCTTTAGTTAATGGTCGGAGTAGCTTAATTTATTCAGAAACAAGCTTTTGTAAAAGTATAAGGTACTGTGATAATGAGATTTTTTTTGTTTTTTGTTTTTTGTTTTTTTATTGCCAGGCTGAAGTGCAGAATTCTAATTGAACTTCAGCCGTTTTCCTGATGCCCTTTGCTAACAGTAACTGATACATCTATGAGCAATCTCTTCTACTTAGGCTGCTCCTGGAGGGAATCGCAATGAACAAACGACTCCCTTAACGGGCAGTGTTTAACCATGTGCGGTAATTTCCCACTTCCAGTCCTCCAGAGTGCCCTTTGCAGTACAAAAAAAAAAAAAGAAAATCATTCCTCTAAATTATTCCTCCGTGCCCTACATCAGTGAAATCTTCCTGTAGAAAGAGCAGAGTTTCTTTCTGTAAGCATACGGTCAATTCTGGCAGATCTGAATTTTAAACTTAAAATTTGGTGCTGAAGTTATTGTCAAATCAGTCATTGAGAAATATGTAAATTTTCTTTTTACAAAGAAACTGACTTAGTAATAGTCTTTTGAACAAAAAGCCCGTTTAACAGTCACTTGCCCTTTAACCCACAGAGGAGTGTGCTAGTGGACTCACGTTCCTGGTCCCGGAGCCTCTGAGAGAAGAGCCAGGAGATCAGGGCAGGGACTAAGGTAAAATGATTAAGTGTCCCTTGCAAAGGTGACCAATTGTCTTATCTTATGGTGGTTCAATATCCATTTTAGGATTTAATGAAATACTTTTGTCCTTTAAGAAACCACTTTATGAAAATCACATGTGAGGATCTTTACCTGCCATTTGTCTTTTCTGCCAGAATAACCATATATTTTCTCCCACAGCAGTTAAAGTTTAGTCCAAATAGGATAAATTATATTCTCTAGCTCATCCCGTAACAAAAACCAGTATCTAAGACTATTTGGAGTTCCCAAAATGTATCCCTCTTTTTCCAATTACCAAAGGTAAGAAATTTTAATAATCTCAAGAATCACATTATTCACAAAGCCTACTAATTCTATTCCACCTCAACTAGTTCTTCCCGTGCTGATATGAATAATTAGTGTAACTACAAGTGCACTTAGGGTAGAACTGTACTTAAAAACCACAAATATCTCAGCCCACAAGGCTCCACCCAACTGCGTTAGTTACCCAGTTACCCAGTACCAGTAAATTCATGTCAGTTGATTTACGCGAGTCTCTACCGCGGCAGCAGACCCAACCATCAAGCAAGGAGAACCACAAACTTTCCATCCCTCTTCTGCCATAAGACAGGAAGCTTTAAAGTGTATTAATTAATGCATATTGTTTTGTGCTACTTCCACATCCTAGTGAACTTGCCAGAAACCGACTTTGGATCTTGGAGCTAGAGTTGAAGACAAAAAGAAAGTGTTGAGACACCATGTCATTTGTTAGATGAATGGCAAGCTCCAACACTAAGTCGAAGCATCTAGAAAGGCGTCCAATCCGTGATGAACGGGAGAAGTTTTCTCTAAAGCAGCGATAAATTGGACTGCATAATGCTAGGAAGAGCAAGTTAGTGAAAAATCAGCTCAACGATGACAGCCATTCCACAGACAGATCTAGGACAACTTGCCACCATAATTGTGAGACCAATTTAACTTTCACTTGTTTAAAGTCACTAAATATAGACAAGACACTTCCTCCCATTTAATTTGTCCTACCCTAGTGGACTCTATTTTTCTGTCACTCAGTTGAACATTATTTATGACATGATCCTGCTATTGAGCCTCAGCGATTCTTTGCTTAACTCTTCTTTCCTTATCCAAACTAATATAATTTAGAAGGCTCATACATTGTTTCAAACATATTTGATCTTCTTCATTATTTAAGGGACATAATAATAAAATTTATCTTGCTAAGCACAAAAAATTTGATCCAAGTCTAGTTAAAACTTTGAAAAAATTTGCAATTTATGATCACTTTCCTTAAAACCAACAAGGGAGAATGACATGCTATAAATAAAAATTAGAATTTTCTTTGGTCATTTGGTTGTTATCTAATATTGCCATGTGTGCAGATCTGTCATGCGTGCAGTCAGAATTAACATCTTTTTATGAGAAAGTGAACTTTTGTTTGCAAACTAAGCCCCCTCTGGCACCTTTTAACTTGTCTTCTGGAACTACTGACCACCTTTTCTTAATTTCTACTTAGAAATTCATTCCTTCCTCTGAGCTCACAACATCGAGGGTGAGAGTTGTCAACTCTCAGCTCTAGAATGCAAGATACTAGCAACAGCAGTTTACTGAGAAATCAACCAACTATATTTCCTCGCTCATGGCGAGTAGTTCTAAGGGCAGCATATAATCTAAAACCATCCGGTCAATTCGAATGCTATGGCTTTTGGCAGATATACATAAAGCCGAGATCTCTTTTTTTACTGAACTTCCTGTAGGACAAAGAGGAAAGAGCAGGATGATCTTCAAGAGTATTTTGACATGGCAAATGGGAGCCAAGGCTGCGACAGCAACAGGCACAAGAGAAAGGGATTACTATATACAGCATATGCGGAGAACCCACTAACATCGCTTCAGATCTGGATCAAACATCACCCAAAGCAGATTACTCTTCTACTTGAGAATTCTGAAAACCGGTAGATAACTTTTTTCATGAGTAAGTTTAAAAACTGTTCATTTATCATCACTTTATAAATGATATTTAGTTTTGGTCATCCTGACAGCAACCAATGGGGTGTAGACGTTATTTGTGTTTACAGAAGTGAGGAACTTACAGAGATAAGTCAGTTGCCCAAAGTTACCAACCGGTAACTGGCACAGGTGGGTTTTGAAGTTATATCTGGGAAAATATAAATGTTAAACTCTTAAACATTATAGAAGAAGATGTCTCCATCCCCAAAGCAGGAGAAATAGTGGGATTTCAAAAATCAGGGTTCACTATCAGCTGCTTTTACTGCTTTTATCAGCTGCTTTGATTCACATGGACAAATGATCCTGCAAGAATGCAGTAAATTTGACAAAATAGTAATGCCATGAAATTTAGGAATATTTAAGTCTTTGGTAAAGATTTATCATATGATTCCGTTATGTTTGTGCAATTCATTTCTATGATAGTTGTGTAACCTGCCTCCGGCAGTGGAATGAATTCTGCATGGACGCTTTCCTCTCCCCTGCCCTTGGCTTGGTCTGGACTGGATATGACTCATGCTGCGGATCTCTGGCTCACCGTAACTCTTCCAAGGAAAACTGTTTTGATTAATATTTAAAGTACCATGGGGATTGCTTCCTGTTTTTCTTATGCTGTCTACCCCTTTGCCATTATCTCACAAATGATTTGTTAGGTATGCGAGCTTGTATTGTTTCTTATACTGCAGGAAACACAAATACAGCAGCTTTTTTCAAGCTGCAATACCCAGGAAGCCGAGGAGAGGAATGGATATTATATATTGATTTTTTGAGTACTATTTCATTTTTAAAAAACCCTTCTTTTCAAAACATTTGCAATTCCTAACTAAAATATTCATTTAGAATTGCTTCACCTTTATGCCTGCTGTGATTTAGAGTCTTTCTATCCCTTAAATAACTGCATAGTTAGAAGAAGAAACTAAGAAGGAGCATTGAATCTACACCTTGCAATGTAACTTTGAACATAGTGTAGCTCTGGTTCTTTGTTTTATTTCTCTGTAAACTGGGGACAGTAACAGAATGTAGCCTGAGGAACAAATGTGATTATGACCCTAAGGAAGCACATATAATCTTCATCACAGGAGGAGGAGAAGGAAGATTTTTTTAAGTGATGTGATAGCTAATATGAATCTGTTAAGCCAAATAGAAATGCCATGAAAGAGAGTTTGGGGAAAAGGGTGAAACTGCATATTAAGAGTACCAAATGCAAAGAACCAACAAAATTAAAACTTCTGTGCAAGGTATAGTATGGGGATAATATGCACTGCAGCCCGCCGCACAGTAGTAAACCGCAAGTAATTCAAGAAGCTGACGACAGACCAGAATTGGCTAAGATAAAGGTTCTTCTTGGGCAGGTTATAGGTCTTTATCCTCAAGGGAAGAAAAGGTCATTGAAATATTACAAACAATACAAAAATAATCAAATTATCTCTTCAAACACATCTCTCAGGCAGCACTGGAGAAAGGAGATTGGAGAGACATAACATCTTCTCTACTTGGCCACCGATGAGCTGAGAAAGGACAGCTTGCAGAAACAATGGAAGAGCTTATATCAGTGCCCCAAATAAACAATGATGCTAGAGAAACTGGCATTCAGGAGAAGCAGTAATATTCAGTTGGTGAAAGAATCAAGTAAAGTCTCCTTTTATCTCTTTGTTAGTTTATTGTTTTGCGCTAAGTACAAAATTCTTTATATTGAAGGTTCTCTATTCAAGTAACAGCCAATTTTTGTCTCCTGACTGAAACTTTACTGATATTATTTGTTTAAATTAATGATTTTTGAGAATATATACAAAGAAATGATTTATAATTAAAATAAGTAGCAATAAAAATATGAAAATTCTGAATTCGAGGAAAGATGTTTCAAAGTTCTAAATAACTCATTTCTGAATGAGGAAATCAAGAAGGAATTAATAAAAACAACAAAATAAAATCATCCATATGAAAACTTTCAGAATGCTGGAAAATATATTCCATACTAATAAACCAAACGTACAGCCAGCATAAGTTTGGAAAAAAAATAGCAAAATTAAAAAGGCTGGGAAAAATAGAAGGATGCTGCTGAGATTAGTAAAGTAATACACAGTATATAATAAAATGAAACAAAGTCAAAAGTTGACAGTGCGAAGCAGCTCACAAAGATTATAAATTTCTCCTGAGGCTGAAGCTCAGTCCTAGATGCTTCCCTAGTAGGTCCAAAGCCCTGGTGGACCTCAATTCTATAAAATTAGGTAGATGAGGAGTTGGGATTTAGCTCAGTGGTAGAACACTTGCCTAGCAAGTGCACAAGTGCGGGGCCCTGAGTTCTATCCCCAGCAAACTCACCCCCAAATTAGATAGATGTTGGGGGAGTGGGAGGGAGAGAAAGAGAGAGAAGAAGAGAGAGAGGGAGAGAGGGGCAGAGAGAGATAAACGGGGGAGAGAGGAGACAGA